>BRXY01000286.1:0-52878 GCA_030267945.1 Triparma strigata
ACCATAACCATAACCATAACCATAACCATAACCATAACCATAACCATAACCATAACCATAACCATAACCCTTTAAGGTAGTCGCCTACCTCCGCTCTATATAATAATTCCCCCTTACGACGATTTACGGTTTTAATATACACAAAAAAGAAATTAGCTCTCCTCTCTTTTTTTCTCTTTCTTCGTTTTTAAAATATTTTGGTTTTGGTTGTTTCATGTTGGGGGTGTTATCTTTCCACCTATTTTCAGCCATAGCCTACGCCGCAGGACCTTTCGATAATCTCTATTTCTCCCCTCTTCGCTGTCCTGTTGACTTGGTTAATGAACTCGTCTCCAAGGCAAGAGTATAGAGTCACTGTGAGCGTGTTGCAGGCTGATTTGATGTCGCTCTTCTTCTCGGTGCAGTTCTTCACTGCCACTGGGACTATGTGTTTTATAGCTAGATTAGGGGACCCTTCATCGCAGAGGCGAGGGACAACTGAGGCAAGGGATGAGAGCATGAAGCTCTTGATCTTGGGATTGTTGTTGCTGAGTACGGAGTTGCAGTATGGGAGAGTCAACAGCTTAGCGTCAAGGCTGCGTAAAATAAAGCGTTGGAAGCAGCAGTTAGAGACAAATAATCAAAACAAGAAGAACCTTCCTCACCCCACCCCACACCCTCCACACAAAACTCACCTCATCGTCATGTTCTCTATGGTGTTCTTGGCGACTGTCCCGAGCTTTGGAGTTCTGGCTAAGTTGGAGCATATAGAGGGAACTAAAACTCCGAGAGCAGGTTCAATTCGCTGGCCCAGGACCGTCACGCACTTTGATATGCCTTCCAGCGCATGCAGGTTAACCTTTGTGTTTCCGTCGGAAAGCTTCTCGCATAGCCTGTCTATTATCGGGATAAGCTTGTTGCCATTAATGACCTTGTTCGAATGACTCGTTGTAAGCGCCACAAGCTCGGTGACCGCCTCGCTTCGCTCCTTCCAGTCCGTCCCTCGCATTCGCTTGAAGAGGTCAGGTAAATGCTCGAGCTCGCTGTACTTGACGCTCACCACGCTTGAGGTGCTCTGCGTTGACGTAGTCCTGTCCCTTCCCTGCGTAAGTCTGGACGTGTTGAGGTTGCTGCCCGAGACTTCGAATATGTCATCGTCGTCCTCGAGGGCTCCACCCCCCCCTCCCCCTCCTCCCCCTCCTCCCCTGGCGATGGACAGCCGCTTCTGGGGCGTATTGAACAAGCCATTCCTCATTGCCTGCTCGATCTTACGCCAAACGTCCCCAGGCAGGGCCTTCTGCAGCTTGGTCTCGCTGACGGCATTGGACTCGATTAAGCTGGCCGCAATTTGCCTCCCGTACGACCTTGTGTCGGACTGCGACGAAAGAAGCGAGGAGCAGCAAGAGAAGCGAGCGTATAGGTTGGGTTAGAATAGTCGCAATTATTGGCTCCGTCCTCACAAAGTCTTCGCCTCTTAACCCTTCTCACCTGACGGTCTTGGCAGAATAGGGCAAGCGATTGTATTAGCTTGCCGAGCTCCCTAGAGGAAGCGAGCTTCTCGGGTGAGAATTTGTTGACGCAGCGTAGGATTACAGCTGCTGCCTTGGCCCTCACGAGCGGTTGCTTGTTGGAGGCGGAAAGCAAGAAGGCTCCAAGGCACCTGCCGTCGGAAGCGTTAGTGATCACCGTGCCGATGCACTCCTCTGCGACCTCCGAGAGGAACCCGTTCGTGTCGGCGAACCTCTTGACCAGCATTGGAGCTACAAGATTCAGTTCTGGGTCCATCACCCGGCCCATCCCCATCCACATGTCTGCGATCGTCAACATTGCGTTCTTTGCGATGGTCGAGCGGAGATTGTCTACGGCCTTCAAGACGGAGCGGAGGACGGAGTGCACGTGACTCTCCAAGAGTTGGCCGTGGTGAAGCGAAAGGCGTCGGACAGAGTTGAGGGTGTGAAAAAGCTCAGGCCACTCTTGAGTTCCGACCCCTCCCAGCATCATCTGCAGCTCCTGCTGGGGATTTGGTGACGGCCGGATATCATCGGTCGACATGTACTCGTGATTCTCGGCTCTCAGCGAGGACCCCTTGTGCTCAAGGCCCTCGAATTGAATATTATTGGTCCTGGCATCTTTTGCCCACTTGTCCATTTCGTCAAAGCTGCGAGCGACGAGCGAAGCGAGAATTAAGGTTAGGATGGACAATGCAGCCAATTTGTCACTTCGCTCCTTGCCGTTTTAACATTTGTACTCGTAGGGTCCTCGATCGTCTCACCTCTCTGTCTTTGCCTTCGCCTTGGCCCTCTTCTTCTCCACTTTTGGCTTGGCTTTGCTGTTGACCTTGCGCACGACAGGCCCCGCCATTTCGATCACCTCGGCCTCGAGCCCGCCGCTCTTTCGTAGGTTGGCACGCTGCTGCTCTTTCTTGGCACGCTCCTGCCTCCTGCGGGTCGCCAGGCTCATCTTCGGCGGGCTCTCGGAACCGCTACGAGGCCCTCCGCCGTTCCTCGCGCCGCCGTTGGCCGGGGGGAAAGAGATGTTATTCTTCACCAGCAGGGGGGGCGCCATATTCATTATGTCTTCGTCGCCGTTGTCCAACATCTCGAGGTTGTAATTTGAGCTGCCACCCTTCAGCGGCGCATCTTCGTCGAAAGTTTTTGTCTTCGCTGACGGGTCTCTTTCCTGTTCCATCTTCTCTCTGTGTGCAATTGCGTTGTATGTCTGAATGTCGTGCCTGCTTCCGTCAGATTGGTACTTGCCTACCTGCACCGGGGTCCCTGGTCCGTGCAGGAGGTCCTCCTTCTCACCACTCTCTGCCCGTGGTCGCCGAGCGTCTGTGTCTGAGGCCGACAGCGCTCGCCTTGCGGCTCGCCGAGAGGCCTGCCTCCTCTTGACCACGTCGAGGGGGTCCTTGTGCTTTCCCGGACTGAGCGAATTTGACGGAGAGGAGTCCGAAGTTTCGTCGTAGTCGTCGTAATTTGTGTTTACGGAGGGTGGCTTGAACTTGGGCGGGAGAGGACTCTTGAGGCTTTTGCTCGAAGAGTTTGGTGGGGAGGTCCACGAGGGCTCGTAGGCATTGTTGCCTTCACCGCCGTAGGCTGGTGGTATCTCTGATTTATAATTGTTGCCTCCGACATCGTTTTCTCCACGGGATCGCCGCCGCCCTCGTTTTTGTTGTTCCTGCTGCTGCTGCTGTAAGTTTTGATGATTATGCACCGGGGGACCCTGAATCGGAGAAATACTGGGGGCTCCCCCATCCCTCCGCTTCTGCTGTATCGACGTGAACGTGTTTTCCATTTCCATGGGCATCTCCCCAAAGGACTGAACTCTCATGAGCTTTTGGAACTGAAGCGAGCGAAGCAGCGAGCGTGAAGATTGATTGAGGATACTGAGGATTAGATAGATGCTGATACTGATACTGCAGCCACCTCGTCGCTTCGCTTCGCTCCCTCCTCTACTCACCTTGTCGTTGTCTACAGAGTCGTTGTCGCCCTCGTCGTCTTCGTAG
This sequence comes from Triparma strigata, assembly GCA_030267945.1. Taxonomy (NCBI): domain Eukaryota; class Bolidophyceae; order Parmales; family Triparmaceae; genus Triparma; species Triparma strigata. Next base: position 3,485 of record BRXY01000286.1, read on the forward strand.
TCTTCTTCATAATCGTCGTCGTAGTCCGAGTGCAGCTGCGAGTCCGCCGCATACTCGAAGCTCGGCGGGGGGGCATTGCTTTGCCTGGGCGGCCGCTGGGACAGGGGGGGGGGCTCCTCGAAAGTGACCTTCCCGTCTGATCGCGACAGGACAGGGAGATTGGGAGGAGTCAAAGAGAGGCGCTGCTTTAGCTTATGTAGCGTGTCCTTCGACTGAATGAGTTTCATTGTCTTCAGTATCTTTGCGACGTTGATGGTGCGGTTCAGGGTGTGCTGGAGGACGGCAAAGAACTCAAAGGCGGCGTGCTGCACATTTGGGTATTTCGACTCCAAGAGCGGGGCGAGGTCGACGATGAGTGACGTGGTGTCGAAGCTGCGACGAAGTGAAGAGGAGGCAGGCGGGTGAGAATGAGCCTTGGATGAGATTATAGTAAGACTTTTTACTCACCTCAAGCTCTTCTCATCGGTCGTCAGGAGCCCCGCCACGCACACTCGGAGGCCCCTAGAGAGAAACGTCTGTGTTGAAGTCATTCCGTCGTTGGTTGACGCGGCCAGGGCTGGAGACACATGAGACAGCACGGTCTCGAGGTCCAGCACGTCGCAGAGCCTGTACAAAATTCTGGTCACTGTCGCTCCGACGGCCTGATTCTCGTCGGACAGCAGGGAGACGAAGAAGGGCATCATAATGTCGAGGGACATTTGTATCACATCGGGTGAGAAGAGGGCTATCCGCTCCAAAAGCTTGACGGCCAGGACTACGGTCTGCTTGGACGGCGAAGTCACATGGGACATTATCGTGTCTACGAACAGGGGGAGGGTGGGGAGAATGTGCTCCCTGGGGATGGTCGGCGGGGGGAAGAGCTCGATCGTCTTGCCGATGGCCTTTTGGATGGAGTTGGGGTCGCCGTTGCGATTGGAGAGAGTTGAGGCGACCCTCTTTGGGAGGAAGCCAAAAACGAGGGAGGAGTCGGGCGGAGGGACAGGGCGGGGGGTCGGGTTATTGGAGGTGGCGGGGGTAGAGTTGGGGGTGTCGACCGAGTAAATCTGGTCGGCATAGTAGTCCACCAATTTTTCGTGGTCTCCTCCGAGGTCCGCGACCTTGTTCTCGAACCACTCCTTGTTCTCCTTCCACATCCAGCTCAAAATTTCCAAACTGCTCTGCACTATGTCGTCGTCGATATCCCGGACGCGTCCCACAACCGCCTCGAGGAGGATCCCTAGCAGTTCCTGGTTTTGTGGGTTTTGGGTCTTAATCCCCTTGAGCAGACGGGGAACTATAGTTACTGATTTTTTACGCACTAGACGAGAATCGTGCTCCATGCCGTGCTGCGCGAGGTCCTCAACTATGAAACCTGTGTATGTCGAGGGGGGGGCGAGAGGGGGGGGGCGAATGTCGGAGTCAGAAGGGATCGCGAGGCAACGGGGTCGGTGTCTACTACACGCATGATGACGGAAGAGTCTCTCACCTTGAAGGCCGTAAAACTGAATGAACATGAGCAGGGTCCTCTTGACCTCGTCCTCAAGCTCCGGCTCGCAAAAACAGCTGATTACGCTGCTGACGACGCAGCCGAAGAGCATGCTGGCGTTTTCCTTGAAAAGCGGCGTCGCTTCCTGTATCAGACTCAGGCACGCTTCTGGCAGGCTAAGTTGGGTGTTGGACCCTTTGTGCTGCTTTGCTTCGACGTACTCCTCCAGTGACGTCGAAACCATCACCATGAGCTTGACAGGATTCTCAACGGCCTCGGACAGCGTATCGACCGACTGAATCGTCGACTTGAGGGAGTTCAGGGAGGACAAGCGAGACGACAAATCTGAAGAAGCGGAAGCCATGACGGGACAAAGGGAGGGTGTGGGTGGCTTGCGGAGCGAGGGGCGTTGGGATAGGGGAAGGGGCCTTGGAAGGTAAAGGGGCGGGGGTTGGGAGGGCGGGCGATCAAGAGCGAGCGTTACCCTGGCGTAGGTAGTCGAAGGCGCTGTTCGGTTCACCATGGCATGGAATAAAAAAAATTGTCTGGTAAATGTTCTGCAAGAGTTATTATTGCTAATTTCTTTGGTTTCTCCTCAATACCTTCGCACAGAGTGAGAGAGACTCCACTTCGCGCTTGGTGGAGTCTCTCTCAGTCTCTATCGCGTCGACTTCATAGTTTTCAATAATCTTCCTCGGTTTGCCCCCACAATCGCCCACAAGCGCCCCCACAATTTTATCATCATGGGCAGAAAACAGTGCGATATTTGTGACGTTAAGGAGAGTCACCCATTGGAAAGACTGCTCACGCTACTCAAATGCCGCAAGGTAGGTAAACGTGGCTTTCCAGCGCTCGTTGTGACGGCTATAGGACGGCTACGGACGCCCATTCCTTCACTAACTTCATTCACTAACCTTTTGCCCTCTCGCTTGCCCTCTCGCAGTGTGGCCTCAAAGTGCATAAAGAATGCTACGACTCCGGCGGAGCGCTTAGTGATTCCTACAGGCAATCTAGTCCCGAGGACGAAAACGATTTCAAGGCGACGTTCGTCTGCCACCCTTGCTCGACCCCTGACCCCGATGACCCGCAGAAGAGGCTCCACCCTTTCAATGTTAGCTGCTGTCTGTGTAGCTTCAAGCAAGACCCCAAGGGCACCCAGTATGAGGGGCAGCCGAACAACGCCCGCCCTCACGATGCTCAATCTGGCAGGAGAGATCCCCACGCGTTTCACAAAGTCGAGCGCTGGAGATATTATCCGGACGGCAGCGGAGGTGAGGTAAGAAGCTGCGAGGAGCGATGCGACGAGTAAAGGAATGTGCCATTTCAGATGTTATTCGGCGTTCCTAGTGCCTTCACTTCAGATTTCCAGATATCACGTCCATTCCTAACTCACTAGCGCCAATCTTCAACTCCTCGCCATGCTCATCGCAGGAGTGGGGGGGACCTGACGGGGATGAATCTGGAGGCGATTCAACAGCCGCAGCGGTCGGTCAGCGGTCGGTCAGCAAGCAGCTTTGGTGCCACACGATATGCGGGTTCGGACTGAGGACCACGGGTTTAATCTGGGGCGCTGACGTTTTCGGAGAGTCCGATTCGGATCCTTTCGACCACTTCCAGCTCATGAAGAGCGAGCCCTTCAAAATTCCTAAAGGGCTGGACAAGGAGGAGGAGGAGAGTCGGCGACAGCTTCTAAATAGTTTTCATGTCGGGCAGAGCGACGTTGGAGAATTGAGAACAATGACGAAAAAAGCGGCGAACCGCTGCTCATATTGCACCAACAAGGACCACATGACGAATCGAATGCCCACCCAGTGCAATGCAGGGAACGCTGATGAAAATGGGAGGCTATCCCAATTTCACAAACCCTGTAACCCTGCCTGCGGAAAAATTTTGCACGTGGGATGCTCCAAGTACTGTTCGAAAACAAAAATGGTTGACCCAGAGACAAAAAGGAATATACTTAAACCTCGAAGGACCTACTTTTACCCCGGCTTGAACGACTACGTCGAATATTATTTGAAGGCGAGGGCGCACCCCGATATTGAAGTTGCGGGAAGAAAGGAGGTGGCGAGACTGTTAAAAATTGAACGTTGGGATAAGCAATGGAAGAAGGACGCCGATGTGCCCGAATGGTTGCAAGCTGATCTCTTCAACGTCTTGAAACGCCAGCTCGAGGAAGCCCTCAATGCTCCAGTTGACGAGATCTTTCAAGTTTATTGTCCGGACCATGCTTACGAGATCGCTAAGAATATGGGACTTGGCCATTACCCCGGAGGGGCCTTTGTACCTCCACCAGATTCGCCCCTTAGAATTAATAATAATAGTAATAGTAATAGTAGTAGACCTCAGGACCAATCAGAGGAGGAAAATGAATTGGACCTCGACGAGGAAGATCAAGAAGAAGGTGGCGAAGCCGAGGCCGTCAAGACCACGACAAAGGAAGAAGAGGAGGTGTCGGTGACGGCTACAGTGCAAAGCCGGAAAATGGGAAATAAAAAAAGGCCTTTGCGGGCGCAGGACGATGGTACATCGAACAGGGATGATGCCCCCAACGCGACTACAACGACGACGACAACGGCGGCGAAAAGGAGTCAGGGCAGGGCAATCTCTGAAGATCACGTGGTGGATGAGCCGAGGGAGCGGGTGAAGAAGAAGGCGAAGGTGCAGACGGAGGAGAATAGGGATGAGGGTGGGTCGTTGGTGAAACTTGTTTTCGACGAGAGCGAGAACGAACTCAGTGCTTGAAAACTTTGAAAAAGAGGATAATTATTGGAGAGTCAAAACAAGTTTTCTTTCCCATTAAACTTTTCAACAAAACTTCTCGCACGCCTTCTGTATAACGACGCCTGCCTTCTTCAGCATGCTCTCCGTGTGCAGCACGTTGACTGTGAGCCTGAGCATCGGGGGCGGAGAGTGTATGAGGAGGTGGTCGGTGACATGGTCGCCGGTGGCGACGAGGAGGACGCCATTGCTCTTGCACTCGGAGGCGATTGATTGGAGGGTGAGGTTCTGGGATTCGTGGGAGGCGGAGGAGGACAAACAGCAGAAGATGACGGGGGAGTCAGGGGAGGAAGTGAGCGACAGCTGCTTGATTTTCTTTATGATGTTGACGACAGTGGTCGCGTTCTTCTTGAGCTTCTTTATCATTTCTTTCCCGTCCTTCTTTATAACTCCCAGGCTCGCAACGCTCGCGCTGCTCACAAAGGGCGGGGCGCTGGCGGAAAACACGTAGCCGGCTCCAGACAGGCGCTGGTGGTCGACGACCTCGTCGTCGCCTATGGTCATGCCGCCGACGGATCCGAGGGCGTTTTCGAGGGACACGGTAGTGATTTCTATGGAGTTAGGAAGGTTGTACAAGTCGGTGATTCCCAAGCCGTTGGGTCCCAGAACCCCGAAGCTGAGGGACTCGTCCACGATGAGTCTAAAGCAGAACTCGTCCTTCAGGGCAACCAATTTGTCGAGCGGCAGGATGCTCCCGTAATTCCTGTAAATGGCTTCAGTAACGATGAACCTGCGCAACGAAGATACGAGTAAGAATCGCATCGCTGACAAACGGGAAACCAAAGGTACAATCCCAACTCAACTCTTCAACTCTTCGACTCAAAGTGACGATCTAAGAATCGCCTCGTGCTCGGTTCTAGCACTCTCTTCTCTTACCTCCTCTGCTCGAGAACGTTTCTACTCAGCCTCTTGTCCTCCCTCCTGATCTTCTCCAGCACCTCCCTCAGATCGTCCATATCATTGTGCTTGAAAGTCTTAACATTAGACCTGCTCAACGTGACGCCAGTAAGCAGACCCTCGTAAATTCCCTGATCTATAACCAGTAGGTCCCCCCTTTTCGCGAACGCCGCGACGGTCGACGACGAAGTGCTGGCTCCGTCGCTGTACATTATGCTCTCGTTGACTCCCCAGACTGCCGCGAACTCCTCCTCGAGGATCAGGTGGGGTTTTATCGTGCCGTAGAAGCCTCGAGGGCCGCAGCTGCCGCAGCCGTAGGTCTGGAGGGTCTCCCTGGACGCTCTCTTGACGTCTTCAGAGACTGACATGCAGAGGAAGTCAAAGGTGGACAGGTTCAGGAGGAGGGAGGAGGAGGCGGTGGTCTGGATGTGGGTGCCAGTGTAGGTGGTGACCTGCTCGTTGTTCCGGAGCACGATGCGCTTCTCCTGGTCGGTCAGGGGAGGAGTCAGGGAAGTTGACTTCCAGTCTTTGATGAGCTGCTCCTTCTCGGAGGAGGTGAGCTTGGAGTCGAAATTCTTGGCCTTTTTGCTGCGACGAACGAGCGAGCGTAGCGACGAGCGTAGCGAGTAGCACGAAAATTGACGTTAGAAGGTTACGCGCCCGCGGTTTTCTGTGACTGTTCTGTAGCTAGTACTGTAGCTAGTACGTCTGTTACTGCATGTTACTGCTGTAACGCTACACCCCTACCTTCCATTTCCTCGCCATATCACAACTAATATCGTAAACAACAACACAGTCTCAACAACCACGTGCACGGGATCGTCCCTCACAAGCCTCAGCCACCACTCCTTGTAGTTCTCAAGGAACAGCAGCGCGTCGACGTAGGAGGGGACGGAAGGGCCGTCGAGCGAACCGTTGAGCGCCGATGCTGCGGAGTCGGCATAGGAACGGAGCCTATCTGATACTAGGGAACCAATTAGAGTGCCTTGAAGCTCTAAGGTCGTGCTCGTGACGTTGAGGGAATTTATTATGAACGACATATCTGTGACGAGCGGGTTTTAGAGAGAGAGAGGGTGGAGATTGAATCGGTTCGTGGCAATTTTTGGTGACTAGGATTAAGCTCGCTGTGCTCTTTTCACAGCACTTGGAGGGGGTTGTTGGGGCCTGAAGGTGGATGGCTGTTTATTAATACCGCGCTGAAGAGTGACGGAAAAGCAATGACGCACCAGTTGCTAAAAAAATAGCAAATTGTCACAAATAATTCCAGACATTTTTCCCAAATTAACCTTCATCCTTTCAAGGTTCATTCGTAAGAGATTCGCCCTATAAAACTGGTCTGTGCGATATCTGTATACCACCGCTGCGCGTTCTACCCCCTATTATTGACTTTGAGTATCGTTATGAACCATTTCTCACCCGTTATTTTCCTCGCTTCCTTGACTAATCCTTCAGCAGCCTCAATTACGCCCTCTACACGTCACGTCATGGGCCGTGTATCCTTCGCCAAGGGTAAAAATACCAGTTCCAACGGCCGTAAAAACATTAGCAATAGCAGATCGACGGCTATGAAGAACAAGAAGAAGCAGAAGGTAAGCCGCCCCGAAAACATCCCTCCGACCTCCTTGACACTCTTGCCCATTGCTTCTGTCAACACTCCCTCACCCTCTGTTGACACCTTCCCTCTCAGCCTAAGAGGCGCTTCAAGACGCCGACCTCCCTCTCGGACACCGACAGCGACACCTCGTCAACATGTGAGTGGATTGCAGTGGATCGCCGCCATGTTAAGACCGCCATGGATCTTCTCAGAATCCAGCATCTATCCATCGTCTAACCATCGTCTAACACCCCCCTCCAGCCTTCCTAGATTACCTCCCAACCGTGACTCCCTCCAAGGCCCTCAGATCCGTCGTCCTCCCCCACCCCTCCTCCTCGAGCTCCCTCCCCCGTCGTCAGTCGTCCCTCCTCCCCTCCTTCCCCCCTCCCCACATCCTCCTCCTGGACGTCCGCCTCCCTTCTTCCCCTTCCTTCAGCCTCTCAGCCCGCCTCTCGACTCACCGCAGGCTCACCCAATACCTCCTCGACACCCTCCACCGTAAGAGATGGCTGACTGCTACTTCGAAAATTATATCGGGGGTCACGTGCGAGGTGAGGGACTTCGTGGGGGAGGACGATATGCTAGGGCCTGAGGTGGGAGGTTTCGAGCTTCCTGACTCGGAGTTCGGGGGGGAGGAGAGCTTCAAGTATTTCGGGGCGCTGGTTATGAAGGTTTCGAGGGTTTTGTTGGAGGAGAAGAGGAAGGGAGGAGCTGGCAGGAAGGTGAGAGGTTGAACGTGGGGTGATGACTTGAAAGATTTTGTTGCTCGATGATGAAATATTTAAGAGCAAAACAGATCTGACTACGGCAACTTCCACGTGCAAACGTAAGAGGAGCGCTTTGAAGAGAGACCAGTGAACTCACTTAGTGTCCCCAATAATGCGACTGAGAGCAACACAACACGCTACCTCAATCGTCACTCATCCCACCTCTCCAAATTTAACCATCAACTCGAACTCGAACTCGAACTCGCGACAGAAAAAGAAATCCGCAGGCGCCAAAATTTCCTTCCTCATCCCCGACACGGCTATCGTGACCTGCCCGGACTACGAGACCCACGCCTCCAAGTTCTCCTCCACCTGCACATCCCTCCTCTCGTCCCCTGACGTTGCGTCCCTGACCATCGTCCTCGTCCTGACCGAAGCCCCGACCTCGCACACCTCCCGCTTCGTGAAGTCCCTCGAACCCGTCCAGGTGGAAGTCGTCCGAGCGACTAGCCTCGCCATGCTGGATTACTTGAAGTCGTGGTGCTTGACCGTTCCGTCTTCCATCGCTAAAATCAACATCCCCGGCGAGGAGGAGTGCGAGCTGAAGGTCGAGGTAAGGCCGACCGTTTGGGACGGAATCTCAACCGTGCACCCCGTCTCCGACTTGGACGTCGTCCAAGTGATCGATTCGACCCAAATAGACGTCAAGGCCCTCCACGGAACGCCCCTGCAGGGCACGCTTCCCCCCTCCCTCCCCGTCGCCGAGCGCCAGTCCACCACCACCCTCCTCTCCCAAATCTGCCTCCACCTCGTCTCCACCGGATCCGGCCTCCTCCTCCGCTCCCGCGACCGCTCCAAGAAGACGAAGAAACACGCCAGCTACGTCTGCCTCCCCGAGGCGAATTGCACTGGGCTTATCCTCCTCCCGGTCTCGAGGTGAGAGGATACTAGGCGATTGCATTAATTCCCCTTTATTAATCTGCTGCACTTTTGTCCAAGTAGTTAACGCTGATCTTCTTGCGAATCCCTACGCTCGTCGCAGCTTCGAGGACGTGTTCTCCAAGAACTCCGAGACCGACATCGTCGACGAAATGGGAGAAGACGCGGACGAAGTTAGGGACTACGTCGAGAGGACCATCGGCGCGATGAAGAGGACGCGCTTCAACCCCTGCCTGATAGACGAGGTGGGAGAGGAGGGGAGGAGGAGGGAAGGCGACGGTCTGGACGTCAGGGATTTGAATCTCTTCGACGAAGACTATGACGACGATGGAGAGTTGAGCGATAGCACGAAAGAATATGAGGCCGTTCCCGAACAGATATTTACGACGGGGAAGGATGAAGAGAAGGACGAAGAGAAGGAAAAGGAGAACAACGTCCAAGAAAAGAAGACCGAGACCGGAGGCCTCTTCGCGGGAGAGGTCGAAAGCGACAGCGATGATGCACGTCTACTAGACGACGATGACTTCGGCGGAATGGGCTGCTTCGTTTACGATTGAGAGGGACTCTCACCGTGGCGCGGTCTCTGTGCATGATCGATTCGCTTATAACATGAAAATAGGACATAAATACATTAGACAATTTATTTGAATGCAAATTAAGCACGCATAAATTCCTAAACCCAAACTACCTACGTCCCCCCCACCCCTTCTACTACTCTTCCCCCTTTGTGCTCTTCAACTGCATGTTCCAAAGCTCCTTGTACTTCCCCCCCTCAATCTTCATGAGCTCCTCGTGCGTCCCCAGCTCGTCCACCACCCCGTCCCCCAGCACGCATATCTGGTCCGCCTTCTTGATCGTCCCCAGCCTGTGCGCTATGACGAGGGTGGTCCTCCTTCCGTTCTGGGAGAGGCCGTTGAGAGCCTCTTGGACGCTCGACTCGGTTATGGTGTCGAGGGCGCTCGTTGCCTCGTCGAGGACGCACACGTCGGGGTCCTTCAGGAGGCAACGGGCGATGGCGACGCGCTGCTTCTCACCGCCGGAGAGCTTAAGGCCACGCTCGCCGACCATGGTGTCCCAACCGAGGTCCTGGGAGTTGATGAAGTCGAGGATTTTGGCGGATCGGGCGGCCGCCTCGAGCTCCTGGAGCGTCGCGTCCCGCTTGCCGTAGGCGATGTTGTACCTTATCGTGTCGTTGAACATCGGAGTGTCTTGGGGCACGACGCCGATGAGGCCTCTGAGCGATTTCTGAGTCGAGGACTTGATGTCAACCCCGTTGATGAAGATGCTCCCGGCTGTCGCGTCGTAAAATCGAAGGAGCAGCCTGCTAATCGTGGTCTTCCCCGCTCCAGTCGGCCCGACAATCGCCGTAACAGTCCCTCTCTTCATCTTCAGGTTGAAACCTTTGAGCCCTTTAGTAACCGGTTGCGTTGGATACCTGAACTTAACATCCCTAAATTCAATAACATCCTTCTCGTGCCTCCCTTTCAAGTACTGCGAAAACGAGTGAGCGTCAGTAAAATAATTCCTCCCATATTCCTCCCTCCCTCCCCGTCCCACTTCCTCACCTCATCCGAACTCGGTATATCAACCGCATCAATCCTATCAACGACATCCGCATCCTCCGCAAGCAACTCACTCAAATTCCCCAAATCAACAAACGCCATCACAAGCGCATTATAAACCGTCCCCAAAAAATTCAAAGGCGTGAACAACTGCAGAATATATATCGTAACGCTCACAAAGTCCCCCGCCTCCATTCCGTCGCATTCTTGTTTAGATAAACCCTCTTCATCTGCTATACTCTCACACTCCATTCTATCCCTCGTACTAACAACACTCAACGCCAACGCCAAACCCATACAAGCCTGCATAAGAACCTGCTGAGTTATATTCAAAGCACTAAGCGACGCTTGAACGTTAACACTCTGATTCTGATACTTAGCTACGCTGTCGCCGAAACGTTTCTCCTCCCACGCCTCTGCGGTAAAATATTTAACAGTCTCAAAGTTAACGAGGGAATCTGTTATCTTCTCGTGGTAGTCGTTGTCGTTTTTGTTTAGTGATTTACGGAATTTTTTACGCCATAATGTCATTAAAATTGTTGAGATTATGTAGATGTATATGAAGTAAAAAATGCATATACTGAGAGGCCAGTATTTGAACTTAAACCCAAAGACAACGCATACGGATACGCACTCAAAGAGAGCAGGGATAAGGTAAAGAAAACCGTAATTCATTAAAGTATCACATCCTTGAATTCCTCGATCCATGGATCGTAGGACGTCGCCGAGTTTTTTGCGGAGGTGCCAGTCGAGGGAGAGGAGGTGGAGGTGGGAGAACGTCTGACGGGAGAGCTGGACGAAGGCAGCCTGCTTCACGCGGAGGTAGATGAGGCTTTGGCATTCTTTGAAGATTTTGGAGAAGAGCGTTAGGCTCACGTATATGATTCCGTTGATTATCGCTGAGCTATAGTCCTCGTTGATGAGGGCCGAGGAGGCTCTGCCGATGTAGATGGGAGCGAGGATGGAGGAGGCTTTGGAGAGGAGGACGAAGACCCAGGTTAGGACTGAACGGAGGCGGTTGAGGGAGGCGGAGGAGGACGTTTTCGAGGGCCAGAAGTACGGCCGAAGGAGACGAAGGATTGATATGAGCGTCAGCTCCTGGGGAGGGGGGGGAGGGGGGTGTGAATTAGGGTCGTGGGCGAAACAAACTACAAAAATATAATCTCCCCTCACCTTCTTTCTTTTCTTCTCTAGCCTCTCCCTCCCTACTTCATCCATCTCCTCCTCCTCCTCCTGCACCTGAAAGCTGTACCTGCAAGTGACCTTCATGAGCAAACCGAGACATAGGTATACGCATGAGTCAATGAGGATGTAGAACGATGATGAGTCTTCAGAGGTTCTGTAGTTTGAGGAGGAAGCGAGGAGGAAGAGGAGGGGAGGGAGGAGGAGGGAGGTGGAGGGGTAGGTGAAGGTGGGGGGGGGGGAGCCGGGGGGGAGGGTGGGGAGGTCGGAGTCGAGGTCCTTGAGGTCTTGGAGGGTCAGGAGGTCGGAGAGGAGGGAGAGGAGGGGGCTGAGAATGCCACCGACTACGGAGAGGAGGATGAGGGGGTAGGAGGAGAAGATTTGGGATGAGTTTATTATGAGGAGGGCGGCGAGGGCGAGGATGGTCGTAGACTTGAGGAGGAGGGAAAGCCTGAAGGTTGTGCTGAAGGCGTTTTGGAAGGGACGAGGAGGAGGAGGAGGAGAGGAGGAGGAGTTTGAGGCGTCATCTGATGCTGATGAGAGTAGACCTGTCGTGAGATCATCAGTGTCACTGTAGCTGTAGTTTGGTTGAGATGGCTTAGAAGAAGATGGCTTGCTGCTAGAAGATGGCTTGCTGCTAGAAGATGGCTTGCTAGAAGAGGAGGGGGCCCCCTTAGATTGACTACTCTTCTTATCGGCAATAGTTGCCCTTTTAACTAATATTAAACTAAATTGTGTTAAACAACAAGTACAACATAATATAGATAGGATACTGGCTGCATCTAGAGAGGGCGCTCCGCTAGTAGGGGGGCTAGTAGAGGGACTAGTAGATGAGGACATAGGAGCGTACGCTCAGCAATGTTCTAGAAGTCTACTAAAGTCAAATAAAGTCACTTCTAGCGCACGACAGCTTTATATTGTGTGACGCTTTAAAACTGAAAGTCTATAGAATCTGAAAGCAGTAACTTAATTTAATGTTACGAGTCGTAAATCAGCTTTTAATTGGCAATTAAGGAATCGACTCATTTCCAGGTCATTTCACAGGATTATTAGAACTCAAAGGAATCATCATTAAAGTATCATTAAAGTACTTATAATACATATAATATCATAAGAATCAGTCGAGAGAAGGTTCAGAGTCAGTGCTGTCAGTGCTCAAAGTCACTCTAAAGTCACTCTAAAGTCACTCTAAAGTCACTCTAAAGTCACTCTAAAATGCTTCCCTCCCGAATCATCATCGGTACCCCCATCATCCTCCTGTGTCTAGTATTTCTTCATAATTGCGTCCCTGTATCTCCCCTCCTTACTCCAACCCTAAAAGGCCTAACAGGATCAAAACCTCCCATCCCCCGCGACTGCATAATAATAGGTTCAGGCCTCTCAGGCTTGAGCATAGCCTACGAGATGGCGACCAAAACAAACAGGCAGGTCACCGTCATATCGAGGGATACGGAGAGTACGATTGCGAGTTACGCGGCGGCGGGGATGTTGGCGCCGCAGAGTGAGAGGTTGCCGAAGGTGAGAGGGAGGGAGGGAACGTCTGTGGCAGGAGGGAAGTCTGTGAAAAGCAGGAACGTCTGGGCGGAGTAAGGAGCTGGCGCAGCCAAGCGGAACTGCCCAGGCGACTGCTTTTCACAGGCGACCGACCGACACAGGCGACCGACAGACGCACCCACACCCACACCCACACTCCCCCAACTAACACAACACACACAACACCCAGGGTCCCCTCTTAGACCTCTGCCTCTCCTCCCGTTCCTCCTACTCCACCTTCGTCTCCTCCCTCGAGTCCCTAACCTCCCTCTCCGTCGGCTACCGTTCCAACGGCGGTTTCATCGCCCCAGCCTTCTCCGGCGACAGCGTCTCAAACTTCTCTCCCACTAAAGAATCAGGTAAAGCACAATGGCTAGACTCAATCCAAGTACGAGAACTAGAACCGCGTCTTAGTAAAGACGTTGTGGGGGGGTGGTGGTTCGGAGATGACGCGAGCGTTGACGCGAGGCTTTTGACTAACGCGCTTAAAAAAGCATGCGAAGAAAGGTGAGAGGGACACGTGTTCGTCTTAGGAAGCGAAAATGAAATATTTAGAGGCACGATGAAAACGTCGAAAGGAAACGACGTTTATGAAGGATACGGTTCTGTACGTGGCGTTGATGATGTGAATGTTTTCTGCGACGTTTCTAACACATCAAGGAATGAATCCTATCATTGCGTTCGTCGCTTTTCGGTCGGAACGCAGCGGGGTTGAGTTCATAAAAGGTGACGTAACCGGCGTGGTAGGTGACGAGAGGAAGGTCGTCGTCAATGAGAAGAAGGTTTATCAGGGTTCGGACGTCGTGGTCGCGAATGGAGCGTGGATGAGGGAGTTGCTTCCTGTGCCTGTTCAGCCGCATAAGGGGCAGAGTTTTAGTGTTAGGGCTCCTGAGGGGTTCCTTGATAGGGTTCTTTTCGCTTCTGATACTTACATCGTCCCGAAGTCGGACGGAAGGATTGTCATAGGAGCGACGGTAGAGCCGGGAAGGTGAGAGTGTGTCGAGGAGCGAGACTCTGATTTGAAGAGGCGGGTGTACTGGATATGTGCGTGCGTGCGTGGTCGATACGTCTGTGCGTAATGTCGCTGCTACCAAATTATACGCCACTATTTAACAATACGACGAACGACCCTTCTATTGCGACTCGCTTCGCTCGTCGCAGCTACGATCCGGCCGTCACTGTCGGGGGGCTAATGCACTGCTTCAACGCTGCGTGTCGGCTCGTTCCTGGAATTAAGGACCTGGAGGTTGAGGAGACGTGGAGCGGACTCAGGCCGACGACTCCTGACAAGGCTCCGATCCTCGGAGAGACGCCGTGGGAGAACGTTCACGTCGCGGGGGGGTACTGGAGGAACGGGGTCCTGCTAGCTCCCAAGACTTCCCAGCTGATCGTGGACTCTATCGAGGGTCGTCTTTCTGACTCGGACTCCGTTCTCCTCTCCGCTTTCAAGTGGGACAGGTTCCTCGACCCCGAGGGAGGCGCCAAGATCGCCGTCGCCTCCCGCTACGCTTCTCAGATGCACCCGGTGTACTACAAGAGCGAGGGGGTGGGGGTGAGCTCGAGTGTGGGGAGCGAGCTGGGGCTGTACGAAGGGGCGGGAGCGGCCGTTAACGAAAGGTGAGAAATTGGGGAGAGGAGGTCATGAAGACGGTAGGTCGAAAAGCGAACCTATGATGACAACAACCCTTGCGCAGGGGTGTTGATAAGGCGACGAGCCGGCCTGCGAATTGGTCGCGGCTGGCGAAGCCTTGAAATGATACTAAGAACTAATCTTCTCACTGAGGTCACCGTGTATGTGTGTGTGTGCGAATTCAAGATCGAGGAGTTCCTTGCCTGTATTCTAACCAACGGACTCTTCCTTTCTTCCCCATTTTCTTTTACAGGGCGAGGGACCGCGAACTCCTGACCTCTTCGAACGACAGCTATCTCGAGGTCCTTGAGAAAGCTGCAAACCAAGGAAGGTGAGTCGATCAATTGAAAGACGAATTCACCAATCGGGGTGCTAACTCACTCACTCACTCGCTTACTACTACTCTTGCAGGACCGATGCTACCGCCTTCGAGGGGCTGGAAGACCTCTCGTCCGCCTTCACTGTTGAAAAGAAGGAGTTCGTCGAGGAGAAGGTGGCGGTCGAGGAGGAAGAGGAGGAGAAGGGAGGTGAAGAGCTGAAGAGCGCCTACGAGAAGATCATGGAGAACAAGAAGAAACAAGAAACAGAGGACGCCATTCAGTTCACCGCGAAGGAGGAGAGGCCTGATCCGGGATTCAGGGTCTGGGCCCTCGACGAAGAGACTGGGGAGGAAATCCTGATGCCCCCCTACCAGTCGCCAGGTGTGACGTTAGATGCCAGGAAGCCAAAGAAGAACGTCCCCGACCTCTACGAGGCGAATGAGAAAACCTACGACGGCTACGTCGCGATTCAGGAGGCGAACGGGATTTCGAGGGACGAGCAGCTCGAAGCAATGAGGAAGTCCCGCATTAAGAACCGGAGCGGGAGTGAAGAAGGAGGTGGCGGAGAGGGAAGCATCCTAAATAAAAAAATTGTGATGGAAGACCTTGACGACACTAGCGTCAGGGGGGGAGGGACGTCGACGCAACTCAACGTGACGGCGGCAGTGGGGTTCAAGAGGAGGGTCGTTGGCTGGGGCAGTCGTCTGAAAAACCTTTTCAGGTTCAGGCGAGGATCGTGATTAATCAATTCGAATATTCCACTTTATGAATGAAAAGCAGAGATTTCGTTTGGCAAGGTTGACGTCTCGATACCACGCAATGTATTGCCCCTCAGGCTGCTCGCAAACGGTAAAAAAACATTGAAATGACTTGTTTCACATCTTTATTTATGGACAGATTTTGGTCATATTCTTCACTTCAAGACCGTTAAGAGGAATAATATGCCATTCAAAAGGACAGAAAATAGATTTGAAGTTGGTTTCAAAAAATGATCTTCATAAGTTCCAAATTGTCGAAAAAGTGTTCTCAAAGCTATTTAAATATTCTTTGTATTCTAAATATGGTACTTATTAGGTCCATTGATGCCTTTATCATGAATTTCTATTTTTGAAATCGGTCAATATGGGCTTTTCTTGAAATATTTTAACGAGTAAAAGTTCGTTGAGAGGTCTCAAGGTGAATAATATGACCAAAATTAATTCCAAAAAAGGCCTAGGAGAATTTGTTTGGAAATTTTTTCAGCGTCGAGGCGAATTTCGATTTCATTCGCACTGTAAACGTCCGCCAGCGCCCTCCTCCGCCCTCCAGGCAAAACCAACAACACCAAATGTTATTATTACATGCTTTCTACTTTTCTAAACGCTTTTACTGTACAGCGACCGCCTGGCGACCTCGTCCTGCACCAAGTTCCTCCAAAGGTTAAATTTCGTTTTGAGCAGGATCTCTCTGTTCATGGATATGGCCTTCACCAAACCTTCGCTCTGAAAGCCCTCGCCTCCGCTCCCTCCTCTCAGCCCGTTGAGCTTCTCCACTACCCCCTTGGTTTCTGTCTCTAGGAAAACGCAGGCTAAAAACGCGGCCTCCACCAAACCCTTGCTCTTGTCCCCCTTGCCCCCCTCCTCCTTCAGGCTTTCGTTCTTCATCTTCTTGATTTGGAAGATGCGCCTCTCGAGCTCCTTCACCACGGCGGTGTCGTCCTCCTCCACGATGCCGATGATGAGGTCGTCGACGACCCCGCGCGCTTGGCTTGAGACGGCGTTGTGCTTCTGTTCCAGCAAACTTCTCATGCCCCCGCGCAGACTCACGTAGACGTCGTTGAGCCTCTCCATCGGCAGGTTGTACTCCATGAGCGTCATGGCCAGGGCCTCGGACTCCCACTTCTTGCCCTCCTTCTTCAGCGCGTTCTCACAGAACTTGTGGAACAGAGTGACCCTCATGCTGTGCGGTAGCTTGGGCTCGACAACATCGATGATGGTGTTGAACTCGCTGTAGTCGATACTGTCCTCCTCGTCGACGCCGCTGGCCACGTCGCACAGGTAAGTAATGCCCTGCTTGAGCTGCTGCTCGTAGCTGTTCATGTGTTCCAGGGCAATCTCGAAAAACGAGAAGATCTCAACGTGCAGGCCTGAGAAGTGATCCGAGCTCGCCTTGTACACCTTCTCCGTGGCAAGGTGCAGGTACTCTTTCGGGAGCTGCCTCCACACGCTGTTGGAGTCGGTCGAACCGGATCTCATCAGCGCCCTCTTCAGCGCCTTCAAAGCCTTGGCAGTCGGCACGAGCGACAGAGGTAGTTTGTCGTCCTCGTCATCGAACGCAAAGCTGAAGAACTGGTGAAGTTGGTTGCTCAGGTCGAGCCACAGGCTCTCCTGATTTGGCGAGTAAGGTGTCTTGTGCGAGCGAAGCAGCTGCGACGAGGTACGAACATTGGCATTAACGAGTTAG
This sequence comes from Triparma strigata, assembly GCA_030267945.1. NCBI lineage: Eukaryota > Bolidophyceae > Parmales > Triparmaceae > Triparma > Triparma strigata. The sequence continues at coordinate 20,537 of BRXY01000286.1, forward strand.
AATCACTTATTTAGGCCTGGCAGCTCCTCGCTTCGCTAACAATGCTCACCTTGCTGAACATCTGCATCTGCCTGCGAACAATGTCGTCGCTGTGGTCGGCGGACCAGTGGTTGCAGCTCCTCTCCAAAATTCCGTAGTTCTTCTCCACCAGGTGAAAGTCGTCAGGGTGCTTCATCATTATCTGCTGCCTGACGAACTGGGAGAAGTTCTGCTTCAGCAGCCACCAGCTGTTGCTGTTGGGTAGACTATTGTTGTCCGTCTTCAACAGGAGCTCCTTCCTGCTTATCTCGAACTCGGCGAACTGCTTCACAAGGCGGATGCACTCGCGTTGCGTCCGTGCCGGGTTGATGATCTTGGTATCTGCGTGCGTAACAAATCTATCAATCTCGGCGCCCTCAGCTCCGGCCAAGCCCAAGCCGGACATCCTCCTCCCGCCCCTGAAGCCCCTGGCAGGACTCACTTCTGGCTCTTGCGGGTCAGTCTGCGCACTTGCCATGAGTAGGTGGTGCAGCAGCGTGTTGTGTCGTTTGAGCTGACTGCGATGAGCGTAGCGAGTCGAATGTAGTATATTTGCGTTAATGAGTTAGAATTGAATTTGTGGGTGGTATTATTGCGGAGACCAGCTACGACCAGCTATTAAAAGCAAAATAAGCGATCCGTCGCTTCAATCCTAGCTTCGCACCTTATCTCCTGGTCAGTCTGGCTCTTCAACATGCCCTTCTCCGTCTTGAGCTGAAGCAACTCTGTTTTGAGCGCTTCTATCTCAGACTGGTAGTCCTTAGATGCCGACATGAGGTTCCTGAAAATAGACTGGTTTTGATTCTTCGTCGCGCGTTTCATGGGCATGTCACCCGGAACGGTTAGAATGGTATCCTCTTTGGTTCTTGTCACGACACTAAACTTGTCACCGAAGTCTTCTTCTTCTTCGTCGTCGCTTTCTTCGCCCTCGTAAAGGTCAATGTTGACTAGCGTCGAATCGACAATTCTCTTCACGTCCTTCAGCACGGCTTCCTCCGGCAACATCACCATGGTTTCTATTGCAGAATCGGTGGACTCTGGGAGGAGATTCTTCAGCACAGTATCGGCGTAGTTCTCAAAGCTCGGGAACCACTGCTCTAGCAGTGAGACGGACTTGCTGTAGGTCTGCAAATCCTTCTCCTTTACCAGCAGCGCCTGTTTCAGTACCTCCACCCTCTTCCCCCACTTGTGCCCAATCGACTGCGTCAGCACCTTGACCTCGTTCTTGTGCCTCTCCTTCATCTGCATAATGTCGGCCTCATGCCTGCTGGCTCTGAGGTTCAAGTCCGCCATCCTCCCCTCACACGCTATGATGGTGTCCTGCATCTCCTTCACCACGAAGTCCAGCAGGCCGCTCATAGCCTTCCAAATTTTGTCGAGCAGCATGCCCCTGTCGGTGCACTGCACAGAAACTTGCCTGACGACTTCCCTGAACCCAATCATTAGGACATTCAGTTGCTCCTTCACTACCACCGACTGTTAGGGTTAGGTTTACGACGCGTTAGAAAAAAAAGCGCAGATTATATCTTACGACACATATTGAGTATTAAGTATCCTCACCTGCTCCTCGCTGCCCATGCCCTCTCCCAGAGCCTTCTCGGCCAGAGCCCTGTTCAACCATTGATCCAGAAGCTCCACGTCGTGCCTCCCCGCCGGCTTCATGCTAGGGAAGATCACGCTGACCCACATCTGATCCTTCTCGTCGAACCAGAACTTGCGACCGGCCTCGGACGCAGGGGGGAACATCGACCTCTCCGTCACTGCCATGTGGTCAGGGACGAGCGAGGGGGGAATGCGAGATGCCAAGGACTTTGACCCCGACACCGCGGAGTCTTTGAGGAAGGAAACGTCCTGCGCGTGCGCGAGTGCGCGTGTTAGCTTTCTCCTTTCCTTCGTCTTGTCCAACTTTTTATCTAACTAACTCAATCTCAACCCTGCAACTTACCTTCTTGGGGCTGCCGCCACTCTTGTTGAGGCTCCGGCTCCTCCCAGCCCCCCTCCCGGCCATGCTCCCTAAGCCGGGAACGTTGGTGATCCTCTTCCCCCCATTCCCAAGCCTGCTGGCTCTCGGGGAAGGTCTCGTCGACAGTTTAGGAGTTTCATCTTGTGGTTGCCGTCCCCCGGGGGATGAGCCAAACTGCAAGTGCTGGGGCGCACTGGGAGTCGTGGGAGTCCACTGGGACTGCGATTGCGATTGCGAGCCCCTGCCGGACGACATTTCTTCACTCCAAGGCTTTGTGTGCCTTGCCCTTGGTCGGTTCGAGGGCATGAAGAGGTATTTTCATCTCAGAGTTAGTTTCAGCTTATTATCGGCCTGTTGGGCCAACGCAATCAACCACGCGCCTTCATCATACAACTCCTACTTCCCGGTGCAATCTGGAGGACCAGAACCGTCGAGGGGAGGAGATTAGGGTCAACTTGTGATGCCTTTTGTTGGACGGGCTCCGTTTTGTCCCCCTGTTTTCGACGCTGTTACGGTCGCTCTTCCAGCCCAGAGATTTGCTCAAGGCAACGTAATAGAGCTAGAATCCCGTAAATACCCGTCGAATGTCGCAAGCAGCGGAGATAAATGCCACTTTGCAGTCCATTTCATAAGTCGGACCGAAATCCCCTTTTCCTCGATCGAAACCCTGTGGCTCTCCTCTTCTTCTCCGCCTTCCCGCCCCCGCTAATTCGCCCGATCTCACCCTCTCCCCCTCCCCCCGCCTTCCCCCCTCTCGCAGCCCCAAAATCAACTTTACATAATGGCAGGAAGCGCTCTATCGAAGCTCGTAAGAGAGGCAACAATTGGTGTCGGTCTTGGCGTGATCGGCGGCTTCATCTGGAAGTTCAGCATTACCGTCCCCCACAAGAACGTCATCGACAACTACTACAAGAACCTTAAGAAGGTGAGAGCAAGTGCTGTTCGTGTAGGGTTGGGTTTGCTTGGCCGAACACGAACATGATTTTTTTTTTACTCACCCACCCACTACCTGCACACTCCACAGTAAATTTCTTTTAGATGCATTAAGGAACGAGCAGGGTGGGCATGGAGAAGGGGAAGGGACCATTAGCAGTCATGGAGTGGAGAAAAATTGAGAAGGGTTAAAAAGAAAGGCTGTTCTTCAGAACCGAAAATCGTGCTTCTTCAATTTTATTTTTGTTGCCGGTTTCGCGGGTTTTAAGGGTACAAGTACACAGATATAATTGTGAGAGCATGAGGTCGAGGTTGCAATTAAGCCACCTTGCTGGGCATCGAGAGGGAGTCGCTCACTCCGCTGTTGCTCATACCGACGCTACTGCTCGTGACGCTCTGTCCGAGGCTCTGGCTGTCCTCACTGTCGCTCAGGGTGAAGAGTTTCGACTGAGACTGCTGCAAGGCAGGCTGCGGCGAGAAGAGGTTCGTGCGTGCACATGCGTGTTAATTTAACTTAATTTTCAGGGAGAGCTTCTCGCAACAAACACAAAGACACGACAAACACGGCAAACACGACGATGCAATCCCATTCCCCTTAACTCCCCCCTCACCTCATCCGACGAACCCTGCTTCTCTTGCTTCTTGGCCGGGTCGGGCGAGAGCACGAAACCAACCCCCTCCCCAACGCCCGACTGACTCATGGTCGACGCCTCCCCTAGGCTTCCCTCCTCTCCCTTCTCAATTTCAATTTCTGCTGGTTTGAAGGGCGCCGGTGCCGGCTTCGCTGCAGGTTTCGTCGACGACTTCGACGACTTCGAAGACACCGATGCCGAAGAGCTCGACGTCGTTGTTGGCTTCTTCTCCTCGACGCTGCTCACCGCGGAGCTCTCGTCGTCCCCCTTGCTGCTGCTACTTAAGCTGAGGGTCGTGCTAGGGTTGACTGTGCTGGGGTTGGGGGAAGTTGACGTGGGGGTGGGGGAGGCGGCTGTTCGCGGGGAGTTGGTCGCCGACAGAAGCGCGTGATCTGATGGGTTGACGTAACCCATTGCTCGGCCCATGGCAAGGCAAATTTGACCAAACTCCTTCTGCATATTTCCCATCTCGCCAGCCATGTCCTTCAACCCCTTCTTAAGCTCAACCACCTCCGCCCTTAGCTTCTCGATTTCTGCGTCCTTATCGGTCATTTGGTGTGTCTCTGTGAATCGGATTGAATTGTCGACAGGCACACAATCGGGTAAAACAGAGGCGAAACCCACAGTTTAGTTTTCAAAGTTGCAGGATGAATTATTGCCAAGCGAGCGGTAGTGGGAGAAGCGGGGGGTGGAGCGAGAACAAGGGTCGTTAGTTTAGATCTCCAGGTATCATAATTAGCTTTCCTACGTACCGTTTCAACTTGTCAGAGGAATGATTGAATTTTTTGTTCCTCTTTCCCTTTCAGATTCAGGTACAGCCCCTTGGTGATTTCTCCCCCTCTAAACTCCACACTCGGCATGCCTCTGACAGTGACAATTTGTGGGGGGGGAAATGGCGCGCATTGTTCTGCAGGCTACATAGCCTCGAAGGGGCACAAAGTGAATGTCCTGACTAGAAGCCCTGAAAAGTGGTCTGATACGATCAAGGTTACGACTGCCACCAGTAGCTGGGCTGATAAGGGGAACTTCGTCGGTAAACTGGCCCGAGTTAGTAGGTAAGGCTGAGAGCAAGGGAGGGAACCCAGTACAGCAGAAAGGAAAAGAACGCTTCCGATTCGACTGGGGAGGTTTGGGCCTTAACGTGAAACGCGTACCCCGAAGGACCAGGGCATCGCCGTTGGGGTGTTTGACGGGGGGGAGGGAGGAGCAGGAATGATTGGCTAGCAAGGCCGCACCCCGAAGACCCTTTGAGGCGGCTCGCGAAGCGGCACATCGGCGACGGTCCAGGATCAGTCATATTTTATCATGTTTTGTGCGTGAAAGTGTTGGTGATCGGGTGAAGTTGGTGGGAAAAGCTACAGATCAAGGCCCAACGACTGGCGTGTGTGTAAATAATACCGTCGCGCTCCTACTAACTCGTTTTATAGTCACCCCGCAGACGTAATTTGGGAGTCAGACGTGATATTGATCGCCGCCCCCGCCCATGTCCATGGAAGCATTCTTAGGCGCTGCAAGGACTACCTGAAGGAGGGTGTGTTGATAGGAACGATCTTCGCACAGGGAGGTGAGTGAGCGACAATGAAAATTAAACGAGTCGAGCAGCGAAAATAGTAACGGACCCGTCGCCAGACCAAACTAACTTCCTCATTTGCCTCCAGGCTTCGATTGGATTGCGAGGGAGGCGCTCACTGCGGAGGGTATGAGCAAGGTCAAGGCGCTTTTTGGACTGCAGAACATCCCGTGGATCTGCAAAGTCACAGAATATGGAAAGGAGGCTAGGATTCTCGGACCGAAGAACCGACTCATGGTCGTCTCGCACCCCGTTGACGTTGTCAACGAAATGACAGATTTGGTTACCGACCTGTACGATATTCCTTGCGGGACTTTGCCGAACTTCCTCAGCGTGACGCTGACGCCGAGCAACCAAATCATCCACCCAGCTAGGTACTATAGTATTTTTAGGGATGCGGAGGAGAGGCAGGAAAAGGACGGGGACGACTGGGGCTACTCGGCGGAGGAACTTGCTGCGGCCAAGAGCATGGAGCTTTACGAGGACTTCGACCCCCTTAGCGCGGAAATACTGGCGAGCCTGGACAACGAGCTGCAGACCATCAAGCTCGCCCTCAACCTGCACTTCCCCCAATTGGACCTTAGCGCCGTGCCTCCCATCGCTGAGCGCATCTGCAAGGTTTACGGAGACGATGTCACGGACCAGAGCAGTCTACTCCAGGTCATGAGGACCAACAAGGGATACGTGGGGTGTGGAACGCCCATGAGCAAGACAAAGTCGGGCAAGTTGAGGCCAAACGTTGGTTGCAGGCTTTTCTGGGAGGACGTTCCCTTTGGGCTTTGTATTTTGAAGGGTCTTGCCGAGGTGAGTGAGAGGGGAGGGATGTTGGGGGTGGGGTGGGGGAATTAGAAGAGGATACACCCTTGACGAGCTTGAATAGCTAGCCACTGGATATTGAAAATGCGGTTGCGATATTTCTCACAACAAACAAACCTCTCGCAGATGCTCGACAACATCCCCACACCCTCCATCAACAAGATGATCTGGTGGCACCAAAAGTTCATGGGGAAGGTGTACCTGAAGGAAGACGGAAATTTGAACCCGCTACTCATCATGGAAACCGGCGCGCCGGCGAGATATGGACTGCACTCACTCGAAGAGATCGTCAGGACTAGCGTGCCAACTGCGCTCATGGGCTGGCAAGGAGTCGGAGCGACAGGAAGGGGAATCAAATCAAAAATCTAAATATAAATACATGTCTAGAGAACAGATTGCATTATCAATAGACTTTCTTCTTAAGACTTAAAGATTTACTTCCGTTTCCTGTGCTGTGCAACTTCATCATGAGGCAAATTCAATCAAATTTGATTCGTCATCTGTTCTCTCTTTCGACTTCGGACCTACCCTCCAATAGCCCCACTACTGATATCGACATGATAAATTTTAATACGCGAGATCTTTGCAATAGTTTTTAATAGCGGTATAGTGTTTTTTTGTTGTGCTAGTAAAACATCGACGCGCTTTCTTTTGTCAAAACGTCAACGAGTTATTATTGTATAGAGCGGAGGTAGGCGACTACCGCGGATACATCATGGTTCCAACTAACATCAATGTCGGAGGGGACTAGCTTGAAGCAGTTGCAGAAGACGTTGCTACCAAGCGTTTGAAGCGAGTCCGGGACCTTCATCGTTCTTAAACTTGTGCAGTTGTAGAAGGCATAATTACCTAATTGTTGAACATTCGTGTGAAGGAGATCAACCTCTTCTAGACTGGGGCAATTATTAAAGCAGAATTCACCAATTGATGTTAACGACTTTGGGAATGATATGTTTTTCAAACTAATGCAGTGATCGAAGGAAGCATAACGGATGATTGTAATGCCTTCGGGGATGTCTACTACAAGAATGGAGGCGTACGCGCAGGCCCGATCACCGACCTTCGTAATATTCAGAAGGAAGACGACATTCGTCACTTGCTTCATTCTTTCCTGCTTCGTAACAGAAACACCAGCAAGAGATATATCCTCACTTATATCATTCCCTCCATGAACAATAATCTCGTAATAAGGCTCATCTTCCTCCAACTCAGTCAGCTTCTTCTCAACGACCTTGTGCCATTTTCTATCAAGCCAACGCATCGCTACTAGAGTATCAACTATAACGAACCCAACGAACAGTCGCCTGAAGTCGTCTGTATGCATGAAATCATCGCCTCCGATGGCTGGGGTTTCGACGGCGGCAGCATCAAACTCAGAGCCTTCAAATACTTCCTCCTCGTCATCGTCGCCCTCAAGTTCTTTCGGATCAAGTATCTCAATTGCATTCGAGAGATCTTCAGACGTTCTTTTTGACATATCGCGTAATAATGAATGAGAAAGTCAGCTATTTCTTTTGCAGAACAATTCCCAAAATTCCCTCCTCAACTGCGTCGACCACCTCGGCTCCGCGCCCTCCCTGCACTGAATAGCCCCACTACTGATACCGACACGGATAATTTTATACGCGATATTGCTACACACACTCAAGACAAAACCTTCATATGCCTCCGAGGTCTCGATCAACTAGGTCTCGTTCCCGTTCACGGACCCGTGCGGAGATCCCAACCCCAAACAGCGACGCGACCGTGTACCCCGCGCCTGTTGCTCCGACGGTCCCAAGCGCCCATCCGCTCAGACCGCGCTTTTTCCACCTTATTCTGCTCCTTCTCATTGGCCCACTAGCAGTGAAGCGAGAGCTTCAGGATCCGCTCACTTTTTTCAATGTGCTCAACGTTCTCATCTGCTACTGGGAGCTGCTGCTCATTCCGTGTCTCCCACGAATTCAGGGTAGCTACGAGGAGCTCAAGCGTTCACCCCAGGCCCCTCTCGCGCATGTAGTCTCGCTCTTCCTCCACCCCCTCCCCCCTAATCCCTTCTCCCCTCTTCTCCATTGCAAAATTTGGTCGCACTACTCCCTCTACGATCCGTCGTACTCCGACCAGTTCTCCTTTGGATTCTGGATCGACGCCGGGAACGGACTGTCGACTGTCATACCGACGGTGATAATGATAGCGGAGAGGTTCGGTGTCTTCGGGGACGAGTGGGCTAGGTTTCTGGGCTTTTTCATCGGCATGTCGTACTGGCAAATGCTCTACGGGACGCTAGTGTACTTCACCACCTTTTTCTTCAATCGCCGCCACAAGGATCACAAAATTTCCGACATTATCATGTTTGTAGCGTTTGCGAACGGGCTCTGGATATTCGGCCCTATCCTAGGTATTGGGCGGTGCTGGTCGTGGGTAGAAACAGGATCGTTCATTTAATCTTCGAAATGTTTTTTAAATTGTTATTTACACTTCCCCATCTCCCCTCCTCCGCCCCCCCCCCCAATCAAAATCACTCCCTCAAACTATACTATGCTAACAACCCTTCGACAGTCTCGCCCAGCCACTCCAGTTCGTAGCCCTCTGCGATCCTCTTGAGCACTCCCAAGTCCCTCATGTATCTTTCCCTGTCGAAATCCCCCCTCCACACCGTGCAGCTCTCGCTGACGACGCCCATGTATCCCTTGGCCACTGCGTTGGTCTTGGGGCACCTCAGGTCCTGCACCTGGTACTGAACACTCTTTTTGTTCATCATCTCTACTAGCCTCCACTCGATGAAGCCCTTATCGTACTCTGATCCGCACTCCTCGCAGAACCAGCCTCCGTCCTCCTCTCCCTTGACGCACAGGTTCAGATTGACGCAGCTATCGCACCCATCGCAGAAGACGTTGGGCAGGATGAACGACGCGCAAGGGTCGACCCACTTGCACTGCTCGCTGTACTCGTGCATGCCCATTTGCGTGAGGGCCGACTTCTTGAGGATGGTGGCCTCCGCGCTCACGTCACTGTCGAGGAACAGGACCTTGACAACGGACTTGACGAACTCGAGAGCCGGGGTGGTCGGGGTGAGGTGGGATCCTGGCAGACTCGGCCACGTTACGTCGACGCTCGTGGCCAAAATTTCCCCGACGTACTTGGTGAAGGTGCCGGCCATCTGCTTGCGAACGTAGTTCTTCTTGAACTCGAGCTCCTTCTCCTGGACGGCGATCTCCTGCACTTCTTCCCTGCCGGCCAGCAGGAGCTTGAGCCTCTTCTCGAAGGGAGCCCTGCTGAATCTTCCGATCAGGCTCCTGAAGTAGTGCTGGTGGCTCTCGTCCGCAAAGAAGTTCACCAGGTTCCACCTGCTCCTCATGTGGTAGCACCACTTCTCCCCCGAGACGTCAACGATCCTATCGCCGACATCGCCCTCCTCCTCGCCCCCCACCATCTCGAACTCGACCGCCTCGTAATTGTTCTCGTCCACGAAGACGAGGTCGCTCCAGACGCTGTTGACCCTGAGTCCGATTTCTCCTACGATGTCGTCGTAGCCTCGGAGGGTCCTGACCATGAACTCCACGTGCTCTAGTCCCTCGGCGACGGTCTTCTTGCCGGTGCTAATTATTACCTTGTGAAAATCGGCGAAGACAATCTCTCCCCCCAAGTGCTCGATTTCTCTTATGAGCCTGCTAAATCCCACCCATCCCATGTTCGCGACGACCCTCCCGACCTCTCCGTCCCACAGCGATCGCTCCTGCTCGTTGAGCATCTTCCAAATTCCCTCAGACATCACTCTGGCGACCGGACTCCTTGCCGACTCCTGGTGCCACGTCTTGACAAGGTTCTGCAGGATGGTCACGGACCTCGAGACGGACTCGTTGATTCCGACCTCCATGCTCCTCAAGCATGAGGCGACCAATCCGTTGATGTTGATCTCGAAGCACACTCCTCGGTACGCTCCCTCGTTGCAGATCTTGACCGCGCTCTCCGCGTCGGTGAAGAGCCCGTCGTCGTTGGCGGCGCTGCCCAGATCCGGCGTGGGCTTGTTGCTGGCCCAGCTGATGGTCCTGCCCTTCTTCAGGCCTCGGCTCAGGAAGACGTCGTAGAGCCCTCCCGCAGTGGTGTTTCCAATGGGCACGTTGCCGTAGCGGGACTGCGCAAGCAAACGCGGAAAGTCGAGCGCGAACGTGTTCAAGAAGGACATGATGGCCGAGTTGACCGCGGGCATCTCCCACTGCAAGGGCGGCAGCGCCGCAGTGTCGTCATCAAAGCTGACGACCGGGAACTCGCTAACAGCTCCGAGCTTAAGCTTTAGCTCCTTAACGCCACCGCAGCCCTTCCCGACCAACATGGTGGGGCCGTTCTTCGCCTGCACCCACTCCAGCAGATCGCCGTTGACGCTGTTCCAAACGTCCTGCTCCTCGTTCAAGTACTTGACGGTGAAGGTGCAGGACCCGGCCAAGGTCTTGTACCACTCCCTTTCCTCTTCGTCGACGTCCGCGCTGCTCTTGACGTACTCCAACAGCTTTTGGAACATGCCCTCGCAGTACTTGCCCTTGACGCTCCTCTCCTTGTTGCCCTTGGGCTTCAGCACGTAGATGATGCAGGAACCGGAAATGTCGTTGGAACCCTGTTCAGGGATCGCGCTGGTGGAGGAGACCGAGACGGGGAGGAAGACGGAGAGCAGGCCACGGCTTTGCAGCAGCTTCGAGAAGAGGAAGATGCGCTTGAACCGGGCCGAGTCCTCGCCCAAGTAGTTCTTCCCCTTGACTGCCTCCAAATCGTCGAGCTTCCACTTTCCGCTGTCCCCTCCTGCGACGACCCTCCCAACGCCTCCCACGTCCCTCAGGAAGTCGGACACCAGGGGATACTCCGTGCTGTAGACGCTCTTGATTTCCGGCATCGTCAAGAGAGTGGAAAGGTACGGCTGAAACTTGGCCTCACTTACGGTGAGTTCCCAAAGCTCCTCCTCCTCGTTCCCTCCTCCGTGAGGCAAGTACCATCCCTTCCTCAGCTTTCCCTTGCTGCTCCGCCTCAGCTGCTCAACCACCTCTCCTCCCTGTCCACTGAGGGAGACGTGAACCTTGCGGTTGATGGTCAGGGGGATCTTGGTGATGGAAGTCGGGGTGGTCATGACAAAGAGAATGACCTCCCCGAGGGTGTCCGTCTCGCGGACTTCCAAAACCTGCCAAGAACCGTCCCTGACGTTCCTCTCCGCCTCCTTCAAAAAGCCCTCGACTCCTGTGGTCTTCTTAGCCTTCTTGCTAACTCCTCCCCCTCCCACCGATTCGAACAGGTTCGCGTTGCGCTCGCGCTTGGCGGTCTTGCGTGCCAGGCCCCAGGCGCCCTTCCTCGCCTTGAGCCAGTCAACGAAGGATTCGCGACCGACGTAGGTGGTCGACGAGCCCTCGCTCGAAACGAGGCTGACCTTTTTGTTCTTGTCCGGGGTGACGGTGTTCTTGCTACTCGTCGCAACCGCCGCAAGCTTGCCCGCAACGGTGGTGACCGGGAGAGGGCTAACGGCGACATTGCCAACTTTTATCTCGCCGAAGACCGCCTTGTTCTTCTGGCCCTTCTTCAGCGCTCCGAACATGTCGCTGATCTTGACCTGCTGGTGACTATCGTTCTCCCTCTTGACGAGCCTCTGCAACCACTCGGGGTGGGCACATCTCGGGACGGGATTCGTAACCTGCTGCAGCGCCGCGGGGATGGTGATGATCTTCTGAATGGTCTTCGTGAGGCGCTCCCTGTAGTACTCCCAGTCCAATATACTGCGCATGTCGAAGTCGTCCAGACTGCTATCTTTCAACCACTTGCGAAGGTAGTTCTTCATCACGGCAGGTTCAGCCTTCCAAATGGCGACAGGAATGGCGCGCTCGGTGACGGGGGCGCCGTAGGGTCTCTCCGCGATGATGAACTTGCAGTTCAGACCTTTGTCCTGGACCATCTCCTTGCCCAGGAACTCGCCCAGGCGCTTGGCTGTCGTCAGGGAGGTGCCCTTCTGGTCTCCGTATTCCTCCAGCTGCCTGGACATGTTCTTGTTCTCTGAAATGAGACCCACGAGCTCCTCGTCGTCGAGGGTCTCACCCTGGCCGTCGAGCACGTCGAGCCAGTGGTTCGCAATGTCCGCGACGGCATCGTAGCACTCTGGGAGCGACTTACCGTCCAAGAAGCGCACGAAAACCTCACTCTGGAACGCCTTGATGAGCTCGAGCTCTCCGCGTCGCTTGAGCTCGAAGCCCTTGAGCTCGGCGAGGGAGCCGTCGAAGTTGTAGACGGCGTAGCGCTTCTTGAGCAGCTGCGTGGAGCGAAGCGACGAGTTAGAATAAAGCGGACGAGGAGCGAAGCGACGATTTAAAATAGAATAAAGAGCTTTCTTACCTTGCCCTCCTCCGTGGAGGCTGGGAGGATCATGGCCTTGTAGGGGCCGTCGACCTCGAAGAAGATGGAGCACTCGGAGCGGGTGGTGTACTTTCCGGTCTTGGGGTCGAGGTTCTGGTACTGGTGGTTCGTGTATCGGTCGTGCACGTCCGAGTTGAGCATGCAGCAGGGGTACTCCAGAATTTCTTTGCCTCCGTCCTCGGTCTTGAAGGTGAAGTTGTTGGGGAATGAAATGGGCAGGATACACCAGATGCCGTCCGTGTCAAGCTCGAGGGGGCGGCCGATCTGCTCGACCAGCTCCCTCGCCTGCTTGATCAAGTTGGCGCCGGTGAGCGTCACGATTCCGGCCATCTCCATGGAGCGCCATCTCGCGCCCTTCCTCATGACGTAGCCGTAGAAACTGTTCAGGATGCACTTGTGCGCGACCTGCAGGGAGTCATAAACGAGCATCATGTCCTGCGCGTGCTTGATGGCGACGGGATCGCCGTTCTTCTCCTCCTTCTTGACGTTGTTCTTCCACTTCTTCGTCATCTTCTTGAAGTTGTAGCGACGGTCCCTGAAGTTCCTCACGGTGTCGACGTAGAAGGGGTTCTCGCGCATGCAGACGGTTGCGCTGCGGGTCTCCTCCTTGGTCTCCTTGGTTTTCTTGTAGACCTTGTGCGAGTACTGTGACGATCGAGGAGTGAAAGACGAGAGCCGAGGAGCGAAGCGACGAGTTAGAATAAAGTAGCGGTGATGGCGAGACGTATATTATCTCACCTGCTTCACGCGCTTCGCGACGATGGCGGCCTGCTCCTTGGAGTCGTACTCCAGGAAAGTCTGGTCGCCGATCTTCTCGTTGTGCTGAGTGAGCTGCATCTTCGTCCTGTCGTACTCGGACTTGGATGCGGGGGCGTAGTCGCCCCTCCAGATCCAGTCCATCTCGCGCTTGCATCCGCCGTGCCCCTGGTAGCCGCAGGCGCAGGTCGCCTGGTTGGAAATGGCGTGCGGCTGGAGGCGGTTCGTCAGGATGATGTTGGGGTACATGGCCCCGACGTCGAGGTGGTAGATGAAGGGTTCCTGCGAGCCGAGGAGCGAAGCGACGAGTTAGAATAATGTAGCAGTGATTGATTGTGGCCGAATGTGGCTTCTCACCTCCTCACGGACAGGGTTGTCGCGCAGGTTCTCGAGCTTCTCCACAATCTCCGATCGAACCTCGTCGTAGTTAGTGATGGTCGCTCTCTCGACGCCCTTCTCCACCTCGATGAAGAAGGTGAGGTCGCGGTCGATGTTGTCGATGAGCTTCTGCAGGGCAGTGGGGGTGAGGTCGAACTTGCATGGAATGTCCGAGCGGTAGACTCCCGTCTCGAGGCACTCGACGTGGCCTCCTATGTACGTCTCGGCTTCTAATAGGTGCCCGTTGTGAAACTTGGTGTAGGGCTCCACGTGCTTGTTGGGGCACACGATGTTGTTGTTGTAGGCCTCGACCATCAGCAGGGCCTCGCAAAGGGTTCCGGACCCCTTCCTGAGGACGTCCTCGGGTCCCATGGGGATGAGCGTGCACAGGGAGAAGATGAAGAGGTGGACGTACTGGTCGTACAGGTAGAACGTCGCCACGGCGTCGGAAACACTATAGGAGGCCATGTGGACGGGTTTCTCGGAGGCGTAGCGGACCATATCCTCGGGGTCGACCTGCGACGAGCGAAAGACGAGTCGAGGAGCGAAGCGACGAGTTAGAATAATATAGCGGTGTGAAGTGAGGAGCAGCGAGCGAAGCGACGAGATAGAATACTGTAGCAACGCCTTCTCAACCGTTTGCGTTGCTCCCTTGTCCGGTTGGAACGCAATTTAACACTAATGGCCATTAACTCTCGGCCTGCGAAGCGATCTCACCTCCACGGGATCGTAGCCCAACTTGTACTTGGTGACGGCCTTGAGACCCTGAGCGCCCTGGGGCAGGTACGAGTCGCGGCGGACCCAGCTGAAAGCGTCGAGGTGGATCATCGATCTGCGCGAGCGCGAGCGGAAGTTAGAATAGTGATGGTGAGGGTGAGGGTGATGGTAGATTCGAAATTTGTCGCCTCACCTTCCCCTGTATTCCTCTCCCTGCTTCTCAATGCCCCACTCCTTCGTCATGTTGAGACCAATCTTCTCCGCCCTCGCCTCGAGGAACGGAAAATCGAAGAAATCTCCGTTGTAAGTGACGATAATCTGCGGCCTCAGCTGCTGCACGTGCGCGAAGAACCTGCGGATAAGATCCTCCTCGTTCCTCTCGTTGAAGATCTTGAAAGGGCCGGGGAAACTGGGCTTAGGGGTGTACTCGAAGTCGTCGATGTCCTGTGAGACGATGTCCCTGGAGATTATCAGGTACCCCTGCCCGTCGACCATGTAAGAGATCATGAAGATCTGGTCGTGCGAGGCGTCGGGGAATTTAAGGGGGGCCTTGGTACACTCAATGTCGTACGCGAGGACGCGCGGAGTCGCCTTGGTGTTCTTGGTCTGTGACGAGGGAGCGAAGGTAAGAGGGAGGGAGCGTAGCGACCGACCAGCCAAGCGAAGCTTGGCTACTCGAGGGAGAGAGCGTAGCGACGACCGAGCTAGTATATAATATAATGCCTCCCGTGTGTCGAGCGAAGCGAGACGACTCTCCGCCCACACAGAGCGAGGACTGAGGAACAATATATAATATATAAATGTCTCACCTTCTCCTCGAGGAACGTGACCTTAACGTTCTTGTCCTGCTGAGGTTCGACCCTATAGTAGTGACCCGCCCTCACATGAAGGTCGATGCAGCACCTCACGACATACGGGACGTCGTACTCCCTAATATCGCATATCGAGTCGAGCATGTTGCTCTGGTTCGTAAGCTTGGTCTGTTTGTGGTTCGCGAAGGTGGAGGTAGACGTTCCTCTGAGGGTTGTCTGGGTTGAGTCGTGGCGGGTTCCCTCTAGGTCCTGCTTCTTTCGCACGAGAGGGAGGATGTCCCTTCGCACTGTCATCAAGTCGTCGACGTTCAAGAACGACAGCTTGAGGTACTCGCGCTTCAGACCGGAGAGGTGGTTGGGTAGGTCGAGGTCCTCAAGGTCGACCTTCTCGACTGTGATGCCGTTGCCCTCGTACTTCCTGAGGAGGAACTGATTCACGTCCTGAGTGACGGAGGCGTCCTCCACGGCGACGTAAAAGTAGGGAGAGTAGATCACAGTCGACTTGAAGGTTTCCTGCGAGAAATGGGCGGACCGAGCGAAGCGAGGCCCGAGCGTTAGCGAGTATTGAGGAGCGAGTATCGAGTGAAGTGTTGAACTGATTTTGCGTTGAGCGTTGATTCATACATAATTTCGTTCGCAGCCGAGGAGGTAGAGAAACATCGGCAACCTCTCACCTTGGCGTCCGTCAGGAAGAAAATGTCCAGGCCGGAACGCTGAGTGCCGTCCTCGGCCTTCACGGTAGTCGCCAACATGTTGTACGCCCACGCCTCCTTGACCTGCTCTCGAGTGTTGTTTGTTCGTCAGAATGTGATTTATAGTACGATTACATGAATGTGCTTATCGGCGCTCACCTCCCCGGGAGTTTCAAAGCGAGGGTATCCCAATTTAACGTCGACGGACTCGTTGTCCTTGCGTTTCTGCTCTTTGAACTCCTTCTTGCGGTCCTCCCACTCTTGGTCGGCTAGGTTAGGGTTCATCGAGCTCTGCGGAATTGGGGATTAGGAGAGGTGGAGGTGAGGAAGGCGGGAGGAGGTAAGAGAGACGAGGGATTGAAACTCACCTTGGATCGACTAGCGCCCATCTGGCGTTGGTAGCGGCTCTGTTGACTATTGCGGGTGCTCTGGCCGAAGACTTTCTTTGATTTATCGAACTTTGACATTGTGGGAGGAGGATTCAGGTCGGAGGGGGAAAGAGTGGGGGGAAGCGGAAGGAAGTGGACGCTGTTAGCTGAGACACGGGGGAAGTTGAGATTTTGGGGTGGAGGATGTAGGGTAGCGATACGTGGTAGGCGGGATGTGTGTTGGTGGCGTGGTGCGTATCGTATTTGAGTTTTCTTTGAAGGCTCCTAAAAGTTGCGAAATTCATTTGGGATTTTGCCTGCGAAGTGATTGTGATTCAGGTGAGATGAATTGAGTCGGGAGGTTGGTGTGGTGGGAATTTGGATGCGCACGGAGGTTTGAAGAGGACGAGGAGGTTTCGCGGGTCAGCTGTTGAGAGGATCAGGAATGTAAAATTTGGATTCGAAGCCCGTGGAGAGTCTTTTTTTTTGGGAGGTGGTTTGCTCTCTTTAGGGCTGACGGGCGGGTAGCGGGGTGGATCCGGGTCGGCAGTTATACAATTTGTGCTTGTGTGCGGCTCCGCTCAGTTGTTATTTCTACGATTCATCAATTCTAACCCTTTTCATTGGACCAGACAAATTACAATGAACAGTGACGGACAGTTCGAGGAGAAGAAGGACTTGACAGCGGACGCCGATGTCAAGATACCCCAGGCTGACGCCTTGGCGGCCAGCGCCGGAGGTGAGCGACATGTGTGTGTGTGTGTGGGGGGTGGGGGTGGGGGTGGGAGTTGAATGGTTGGAAGTGTTGTTTCGAGCCTCTAATTCATTTTCATTTTATCTTGCAGGGCTCGCCTCCGGAATCGACCTCCTGATGGGTCTCGAGAAGCAGTGCCGCGTGGGCAACGACCTCACCACCCTGAAGCGCGTCGTCCTGCACGCCATCCAGCTGTGCAAGAAGTCAGGGGACTACGAGAAGCTCATCGACACCCTCAACTTCATAGTGAAGCGCAGGTCCCAGAAGAACGCTGCCATCACAGAGATCGTCAAGGAGGCCATCAAGTACATCGACGAGGCGCCCGACGAGGACGTTAAGATCAAGCTGGTGGTGTGTCTCAGGGATATTACCGACGGAAGGATTTATGTGGAGGTAAGGAATTTTTTTGTGCGCCTCCGTGTTGAGCGAAGCGAGACCACTCGAGGGAGGGAGCGTAGCGACCGACCAGCCAAGCAAGCGAGGGAGAGAGCGTAGCGACGACCGAGCTAGTATATAATATAATGCCTCCCGTGTGTCGCTGATTCAATATTCTAACTTTATAAACACCAATCTTCACGCTCGCAGGCTCAGAGGGCCCGGCTTACCTTGACGCTGAGCGCCATGTACGAGGCCAAGGCCGACATTGAGAACGGTGAGGTTGAGGGAGGGAGCGTAGCGACCGACCAGCCAAGCAAGCGAGGGAGAGAGCGTAGCGACGATTGAGACCACTCTCCGCCCACACGGAGCTAGGTTGCGTGAGCGATAGCGAGTACTTTATATTCTAACTTGTCCCTCTCCCGCAGCCTCGGCCGTCCTGCAGGACGTCCACGTCGAGACTTACGGAAGCCTCTCGAAACGCGAAAAGCTCGAATTCATCCTCGAGCAGATCCGCCTCACCCTCGCCAAGAAGGACTGGGTCAGGGCCTACATCGTCAGCCAGAAGGTGAACAGGAAGGTCTTCGCCGACGAAGGGTTCGGGGACCTCAAGATTAGGTTTTTCACGCTCATGGTCGAGTACTTCAGGAGCCAGAAGGACGCCTTCCAGCTCTGCTCGTCGTACAACGAAATCTTCAGAACGCCCTCCGTCCAGGCCGACGAGGCCCAGTGGAAGGAGGCCCTCAAGGCCACGGTCGTCTTCCTGTTCCTCTCCCCCTACTCCCCGGAGCAGCAGGACATGCTCCACCGCCTCTCTCAGGACGAAAAGGTCGAGGGAGTCGAGGGGCTCGGCGGCATCCTGAAGCTCTGGACTCGGAAGGAGATCATCAGGGCGGGGTGGGGAGAGCAGGAACTCCTGAGCATGCCAGTCGTGGCCGAGGGGGAAATGAGCAAGCACTGGGGGGAGACCATGAACACAAGAGTCGTCCAGCACAACATCAGGGTAGTCTCGGGGTACTACCAGAGGATCCAAGGCAAGCGCCTTGCGGAGCTTCTGAGTCTAGGAGGTGAGGGGCGGACCGAGCGAAGCGAGTATCGAGGGAGCGTTGAGCTGATTTTGCGTTAAGCGTTGATTCATACATAATTTTCTAACTCTGTTCGCAGCCGAGGAGGTAGAGAAAAATTTGAGTAACATGGTCAGCGACGGAGACATTTACGCCAAGATCGACAGGCCCAACGACCTCATCAGATTCTCAAAACAGAAAAGCAGCGAGGAGATTCTAAGCGACTGGGCCTCTGACATCACCAGCCTTCTCAATCTGGTAGAAGCCACCACCCACAGTATTTCCAAGGAAATGATGGTGTAGAATGAATATTTGCGGAGATTGTTTTGGATGCTAGCAGGTTAAAAAGTTTGTGTTGTTTGCCTTTAAAATTTGCCTCTCCTATTATTTTAAGCCGGACGTGAAAGTTGTTCATGTAAGCCGGACGTGCCAACCGCAGACTAAGTTGTTGCTGTCTCCCACATGATCTTAAGCCGGACGTACCAACCTCAGATTTAAGCCGCTGCTGTCTCCCACATGATCTTAAGCCGGACGTACCAACTGAAAATTAAACCGCTGCTGTCTCCCATATGATCTTAAGCCGAACGTACCAACCGCAAGATAAGCCGCTGCTGTCTCCCACATGATTTTAAGCCGGACGTACCAACCTCAGATTTAAGCCGCTGCTGTCTCCCACATGATCTTAAGCCGAACGTACCAACCGCAAGTTAAGCCGCTGCTGTCTCCCATATGATTTTAAGCCGGACGTACCAACCTCAGATTTAAGCCGCTGCTGTCTCCCATATGATCTTAAGCCGGACGTACCAACTGCAAGTTAAGCCGCTGCTGTCTCCTACATGATTTTCAGCCGGACGTACCAACTGAAAATTAAACCGCTGCTGTCTCCCACATGATCTTAAGCCGGACGTACCAACTGCAAGTTAAGCCGCTGCTGTCTCCTACATGTTCTTCAGCTGGACGTACCAACTGAAAATTAAACCGCTGCTGTCTCCCACATGATCTTAAGCCGGACGTACCAACCTCAGATTTAAGCCGCTGCTGTCTCCCACATGATCTTAAGCCGGATGTACCAACCGCAAGTGAAACCGCTGCTGTCTCCCATATGATCTTAAGCCGGAAGTACCAACCGCAAGTTAAACGCACTGCTGTCTCCCACATAATCTTAAGCCTACCAACCACAAGTTAGAACGTTTTTTGTTTTCTTAGGGGGCAACCTAATTAAATCCTAACCCTAATAAAAATCGTGCTAACCCTAACAAACTTCGACCTTTTTTTTCAGGGCTAGTTGCCTGCGCAGCAACGCACCCGTGCCCAACACTTAGCGTAGCGAAAGTGCGGGGCGCTGACCTCTGCCTCTTTGAATTTCCCCCCCTCCTTGGTTTCTGGCTTTGGACGTTGTGCGTGTGAATATGGGCATCTCTCTGTCTGTACTCCTTGTAATGTATCAAGATGGCACTGTACCGTGCATGTCTCTGTGCTTATGGGGATCGTGCTTGTGCTCTTGATCGGAAACGTCATTAGTTAACGAGGCTGCATGTCAGCGTAGGAAGCACCGCAGGTAGATTTCTGGAGCTATGCGGCCCCAGGGACTGCACACTTCAGGAAAAGATGTGCTTTTCTTGTCCCAGCACTTTATTTTCTTCTGGATCTGCTGTCGACCTTTTCCCTTTAGGACGCAGAACTATTTTTATTACCCGTACGACTCGAAGCACACCCTGACTTCCGCGCAGGCTGCTTTTTCGTGGTCATAAACCCATTCCCTCCATCACCCCTCTCACCAACCTCCCGGGAGTTGGGACCCTCCCTCACCCTTCCTGTTAGCCATGGCTACCACCACCCTCATGATGTCGGACGCGGAACACATCCACGATGTGGACATTCGCCTCCCGTCGGCCTCTCGCAGGGCTTCTTTGCGGGCGCAGGCCAAGCCAGACAAACCAGGGTCCCCCAGCAGGTGAGGAGAACTGAGGGAGCGATCCGACTGAGTCTCAGTACCGAGCGTTGCGAGTACTGAGGGTGCGGAGCGAGGAATAAAGCGACGAGCGAAGCGACCGAGAACCCCCACGTGAATATATATATAATATTGATGTTTTTATCTCTGCATCACATCATCTTACCCACCCCCAGCCCGAGCCGCAAGAACCGCAAGAAGAAAAAGAAAGACGGTTTTAACTCCACGTTCGGAAAGATCAGGGCGATAGACCCACTCGCCGAAGAGAACAAGAAGCACCTCGAAAACATGGAGAAGGGATTCTTAGAGCTCCTGGACTTGCACAACACCATGGAACTCAGTAGTTTGTGCGGGATGATCGGGTTAAAGATAGAGAGGAAGACAAAGAATGTGGAGAAGAAGGAATTGATTTCTGGTTACATTAGGGATTTGTGCGAGAAAGTAAGAGGGAGGGAGAGTAAGAGGGAGAGAGCGTAGCGACGACCGAGCTAGTATATAATATAATGCCTCCCGTGTGTCGAGCGAAGCGAGACCACTCTCCGCCCACACGGAGCGAGTACTAAGGGAGCAAATACGTGGCGGAAAAGGGACCTATTTTATTTGCTGCGGTGCCGATGAGCTATGAAAGTTCTATGCTACTGTTCTCTAACCAACTCAAACTCTCGCCGCAACAGGGGACTCCTCCGGATCAGGTTTATATTAGCGTGCTGAAGCACATGTGGGAGGGCACGTTGTTCGAGTACTTGAGGGCCAAGGGGCAACCCCTGCACAGCACGGAGAACGACCCCAGAGGGTTCGTGATTGCGTACTGGAGGAAAATGACCAAGACTATCGTCCCCTTCGACCCGTACTACATCCCACAGAACCTGCAGAAGAGGGCCAAGAGCGACAAGCGCAGCGATGACATCGTGGCAATTATGGACACCATGGAGGCCAAGGAGATGAACGTCAAGGCTGCCGAGCACAAGATCAGGCGCGAGCACGACTACACCAACGTGCTGACGTATCTGCAGAGTGTCACCTCTCTCCACAACACCGAGAAGGAGGGTAGGAATTACTTGATAGGGGAGGTGGAGATGTGCAGGGCCAAGGTCGGGCATGCGGAGGTGAGCCGAGGGAGCGAAGCGACTGAGGCCTGAGCGATAGGAGAACATGGAGAGAGAACTTGATGAAACTAACACACCATTTACAGGAGTCCGTTTCAATGCTGAACTCACAACTGACAGAGCTAGAGAATCGCCACGAATATGTGAAGCAGAACTGGGTGGACAATCTCGCCCATGCGGAGTTCGTGGGCGGGGAGTACTTTGACCAGATGGTGAACGACGCAGGTGACAAGCAGTTTTTGAACAATCTGCTGCGGAGGCAGTTGCTCGACGTGAGGAGCAGCGGGGACGAGAACTTTCCCGGGGAGGAGCCCGACAACGAGGAGGAGGACGCCAAGATCGCGAGGGCCAAGAGTGACGCCACTGCGAGGGCCAACAGCTACGAGGAGATAGAGAACATCGAGGAATCGGAGCAGCTAGTGAGGAGGTAGGTGGCTATCGACGAGGGAGCGAAGCCCAAGGGAGCGAAGCCCGAGGGAGCGAAGCGACCGAGAATCCCCACCTGCGTTGCTCGTTGATTAGATATTCTAACTTAAAAACACCAACCTTCACGCTCACAGGCTCGGGGTCAGGAACAGGAGAGAACGGCACGCCCTGAAGATGGAGCTGAAGGAGTCGCTTTTGCGAGAGACGAAGTTGAAGGCAGGTGAGAAGAGAACGGAGCGAAGCGACCGAGAACCCCCAAAGCCGCTTGCCACGATTTCTAACACTATACAAACACCTCCTCCTCTTCCTCGTCGCAGAGCTCGAGCAGACCACAGACAAGCTGGAGGACGAGACAGAGAGGGCCGACGAAGCCGAGGACCACCTGTACGCCCTGAGGGCCCAGAACGACCAGTTCAAGGACAGAGTCGCACAGAGGGAGGCCACGATAGAGACGGAGGCCAACGAGTACTTCGACCTGGCAGCACAGAGCGCCTACGAGGAGTCAGATTTGAGCAAGAAGGTGTTGGGAGTGGTGCCGTTGCTCATGGGGCTGATGAACGGAGGGGGGGATTTGGACGTTGTAAAGGTGAGCGGGATTTCCCTGTGGAGACCCCTTTGTGTCGAGCGAAGCGAGACCCCCCTGTGTCGAGTGAAGGAGACCATGGTAACTAAACAGATATATATATATATATACCGCTCGACCATGGTAACTACTTCTTTCTAACTTATCTCTTTTTATCATCGCAGGACTCCGCAAAGGTCCTGCAGGGGCTAGGGCTACTTACTGCGGAGGGCATGGCGGAGCACGTGGAGAACGTCACAATGATGAAGGAAGAAATGGCACAGAGGGAGGCCGAAATCATGGCCACAGTGAAGAGGGCCAAAACGCCAAAGGGAAAGGGAAGGGGCGGCAAGGAGGGAGGAGGGGGGGGGGGAGGAGGAGGGAAGGGCAAGAAGGCGGGGGGGGGGCAGGCAAAGAAGACGAAAAAGAAGAAGTAGGATGGAGCAGGGGGGGTGTTTGTTTTTTGTATTTTGTATTATAAAAGTATAAGGGCGGGGGGATTCTTTTGACGTCGAGGGAAGAAAGGTGGCGTGTAGATGTTAGTTAAACCTGTTTAGGGTTAGTTCGGTAGTCCACCCACTGTGGTGGCCACCCACTTTTATCAGGCGCGAGGAACCACTGATCATATCACTCCTGAACGGCCGTTAGGGTTCTCGACAACATCCCCACACCCTCCATCAACAAGATGATCTGGTGGCACCAAAAGTTCATGGGGAAGGTGTACCTGAAGGAAGACGGAAATTTGAACCCGCTACTCATCATGGAAACCGGCGCGCCGGCGAGATATGGACTGCACTCACTCGAAGAGATCGTCAGGACTAGCGTGCCAACTGCGCTCATGGGCTGGCAAGGAGTCGGAGCGACGGGAAGGGGAATCAAATCAAAAATCTAAATATAAATACATGTCTAGAGAACAGATTGCATTATCAATAGACTTTCTTTTTAAGACTCAAAGATTTACTTCCGTTTCCTGTGCTGTGCAACTTCATCATGAGGCAAATCAATCAAATTTGATTCGTCATCTGTTCTCTCTTTCGCGACTTCGGACCTACCCTCCAATAGCCCCACTACTGATATCGACATGATAAATTTTAATACGCGAGATCTCTACAATAGTTTTTAATAGTGGTATAGTGTTTTTTTGTTGTGCTAGTAAAACATGGACGCGCTTTCTTTTGTCAAAACGTCAACGAGTTAATTATTGTATAGAGCGGAGGTAGGCGACTACCGCGGATACATCATGGCCCCAATCAACGTCAATGTCTGAGGGGACTAGCTTGGAGCAGTTCCTGAAGACATTGAGACCAAACGTTTGAAGCGAGTCCGGGACCTTCATTTCTCTTAAACTTGTGCAACTATTGAAGGCACTTGTACCTAATTCTCGAACGTTCGTGTGGAGGAGATCAACCTGTTCTAGACTGGAGCAATAGAAAGAGCCACCGCCAATTGATGTTAACGACTTTGGGAATGATATGTGTTTCAAACTACTGCAGCGATCGAAGGAATAATCACCGATGATTGTAATGCCTTCGGGGATGTCTACAACGACGAGATTGGAGGCGTACAGGCAAGCATAATCTCCGACCTTCGTAATATTCAGAAGGAAGACGACCTTCGTCACTTGCTTCATCCTTTCCTTCCTCGCATCAGATCTAGTTTCACTCAGACTTATATCATTCCCTCCGTGAACAATAATCTCGCCGAAAGGCTCATCTTCCAACTCAATCAGCTTCTTCTCAACTACCTTGTGCCATTTTTTATCAAGCCAGCGCATCGCAACCAAAGTATCAATCATAACGAAACCAACGAACAAACGCCTGAAGTCGTCTGTATGCATGAAATCATCACCTCCGACAACGGTGGCAGACTCTTTAGAGTCGAGCTCTTTAGAACCTTCAGATAATTCTGTATCGTCACATCCGTCTGCTAAATCGTTCGGATTAGCTACCTCAAGTACATTATAGAATTCTCCAGACGTCCTTTTCGACATATCGCGTAATATGAATGAGAAATCGGCTGAATCTTTGCAGGAAAACTCCCAAAATTCACCTTAACACCCACAAGTTAATTTGAGCGCGCCGCACGCAGACAGGAGAGAGGTGGCGGGACGTTGTGGAGGTGTCGCTTGGAGTAGTATTAAAAAATCCAGCGGTTGCTACCGCATTTAGCCATTTTTATTGATTGAATAAGTTTTTGCCTCTCTCAAAAAGTCGATTTGGAAAGTTTTGTTAACTAAATTTCGGCCCCAATTTGCAGCTGAAAAGCGCCGTTGTAGCTCAGTCGGTAAGAATTTTACCTTTATACTGCTTCATATCATAAACTAACCCTCAATTTCAGGTAGAGCGCAGTAAGTGAAAAATTCACCTTTCTCGTCATTTGACGACTTTAACTTACCCGGCAACCTTCTTCTTCATTATAGCGACTCTTAATCGTGTGGTCGTGGGTTCGAGCGTAAGCATTCAAACAAACCTTAGATACTTCTGCTTTCATAATTCTTACCATCACACCTCAGCCCACCAATGGTGTTATATAATTTCTTTTTTTGCCCGTGGCTGTTTTGCCGGTGGGCTTTCTCTTTTTTGGTCTCGATTCAATCCACAAAAAAGCTCAGCCTAAGTGCTGGAAGCTGGGGAGGATTTGCGCAGATCTCCCTGGCGTGCGTTTCGCTGAAAAATCAAAATGAACGTTCTTCATGTGTTCAATGGTTGTGTGTGTGTGTTTGTGTTTTTTTTTGGATAGAATAGTAGTCGTCGCTTCCCTCGCTCGCTCTCTCTCTCCTCCGACGTTATCGTAAACGTTCTTTTCCCCCCCCGCCTCCAGCTCCTAAAACCTCCCTCTAATATTCTCCCACATCACACACATATACGTCCCCCAACACACCCCCAACGTCCCCCTCTCTCCTCCTCCTCCTCCTTGTACTCCTCTCCTTTGTTTTTTCCCTCCCCCTCCCCTCCCCCCGCTCCCCTGCTGCTCCAGCGACTCGCCCATTGCCTTTTTCCCCTCCAATCCGACCACCTGTGCCACCATGCTGTCGTCAACATCGCCCTCCTGCTGCTCGACTCTTAACTTGCCATGGCCGCCGCCCTCCTCTTATGCCTCTCTCTCGTCTTGCCTCGTCTTGCCTCCTCTTGCCCCGCCCTTCCTCAGCCTAACAGTACTTCATTCCCTGGTGATCCATGACGCTTCGAGCGTTGCTGCCGTCGAGAGCACAGTCATGCTCACTTCGCTCGGCATGGTGGGCACCTTGCATCGTCTGTGCTTCCTCCAGAAACGTCACCACCGTGCAGACCAAATTAGGCCTACCGACATGATGATTAAATCGATCAATTTCCGCTTATTAACAAAGATTATTGAGCGACGCGAATATATACTCAGCGACATATGTACATGAAACGTCGATGCGAACGATAATACGTGGCCTGCGCCACTTATAGCCATATCAAAGTGGCCTTAAATGCCTTCATCCTTGTGCAGCCTCGACTCAAGTGAGAGGCCATTTATCACCTTTAAGGTACGTGAGATGCCTTCTAAGTATTCAAAACAGCTAGTTAATGCTACTCTCGTCGGCATCGATTCGTTTCAATTCAATCAACGACGTTATTTCAAGCAAAATAAAGGTTCTGCTCGATTTGGATTATTTCACAATTTCGACCATTGCTTCAAATAAGAACGTCAAAATGCCTTATAAATATTCAAAACAGCTGGTTAATGCTACTCTTGTCGGCCGCGTTTCGTTTAAAATCAATCAACGACGTTATTGCAAGCATTATAGTGGTTTTGCTCGAGTTCAGTGTTAAAGTTTTTTTTGCAAAGACCCGAACGACCGATTTGGTCTTTGTTATTTCGGTCTTCGGTCTTTTGGTCTTTTGTTTCAGCAAAGACCGATCTTTGCCAGTTTTGGTTAATCGATTAAAGACCACTGATTGATCTTTGCACTTTTGGTCTTTGGTAATGGACTTAAGCGAATCTACTTCCGATAGCGATACTGACGAGGTCGGGACGACTGCGACTCCTACGTACACCCGGAAGGATGTTAAGAAATCGTCGGGAACAGGCTGGAAACATTTCACTAGCATCATCGACAGCGGAGGAAACAAGGTCTGCTTCAATTGTATGCTGTGCCTCCCTACATCCGTCGAAATCGACGTCAAGAAACACGTCCGCACCAACAAGGGCAAGAGTCAAAAAGGCGTCTTTAGCGTTAACACAGCTTCAACTGGAGTTCGTCGGCACTTGTTGACAGAGCATCAGATTGAGATGGCGAGCGATGATGCTGAAGCAGGTACAAAGGGACGTTGTGGAGGGCAGCATGAACCCCATCTACACACGAACCAATCTAATCTCCGCCCCCCCATCCACAGACTCGTCGATTACGTCGACCTTTACAGGATCCACGAAGCTTTCTTCGCAGAATTCTTCGAAGAAATCCTCTTCGGACACTCTAAACTTCGTGTCCCTCAAGCCCTTGTCTGAACTCAGCGTTGCCATGATGGACATTCACGCTTCTATGGCTATCGTAGTGGACGGGAGGCCTATCAGTACGTTC
This sequence comes from Triparma strigata, assembly GCA_030267945.1. Taxonomy (NCBI): domain Eukaryota; class Bolidophyceae; order Parmales; family Triparmaceae; genus Triparma; species Triparma strigata. Next base: position 47,339 of record BRXY01000286.1, read on the forward strand.
GAAGGGGACGGAATGACGAGTTGAGAGTGTTGAAATTGAAGCCGTGAAAATTGAAGCACGTTATCCAACCCCTTTTCTATTCTCGCTTTGCTTTGCTCGCTGCAGCTTCCTCCGTGTCCTTAACCCGTGTTACCCTCCTCCCAACTATAATAAGGCCGGATCCTGCATTACTGAGCTCGCAGCCCTATGCCGCAGTGAAATTTCGAATCTTTTCAGAGGAGCCAAGGGCGGCTGGGGAAAAATGTCGCTATCTGTAGACGGTTGGGAATCCCCTCAGGGAAACGACATGGTCGCTGTATGCGCAGATATGGTGAACCCACTCACTTTCGAGGTCGTTTCAGCCGTTATTGCTTGCAAGGAAATGTCTAGTATTAAGACAAGTTCCGGGCTTGCTGATTTTTTGAAGGAGATTGTCTGCGATATGGACGCTGACGGATGGACCTCGTTGGAGTCAGCGGCGTCCTCCATTACAACCGACTCTGCTCCCAATATGTTAGGCGTGGCCGCAGAGGTACCTGCACAATCTGCTACTATTTCAGAGAATCTCTCTGTCCCTCCCATAGGTTCATCTATATTAGTGTACCAAGACGGGAGTCCTGATGATGTTGGATTTTGGGACGCTGTTGTCGTTGGTGTATCGATTGGGGCTAACGGCGGCTTGGAAACTGTTGAGGTTCATTGGCTTAATGATCAGGGGCAGCTTGAAGGACTCGCGACTGTCAGATACCCGTGGTGGGGGACGGCTAGTGCTGACGACGCGAAGAAGGTGAGGCGATCTAATAATGACTTTGCCATGTGCTATCATCTAACACCTTGCGTCATTTTCGCCTGACGTCGCTTTTGCCCCTCCCCAGATGAGCGGAGCCCCTCACATTTCGTTCACTGAAGCCATTAGCGGCTATGAACTGAGGGTTACATCAAAGATCTTCGGCACCGCATCCTTCGTTAAAGAAACATCCATCCCCGGAATCATGTCCCTCCCCTGCTATCCGCACCTTGTTAGTACAGTTTTAAGCGTGGTGGTTGAGAAAAAGCGTTCGAACCTTGGCTTTGGCGATCTATTTGTTCCCCGAGCCGAGGAACTTATCAGTAGAGTCATTAAGATTGCAACGCATATCCATTACATGGGTGCTGCGAGAAGTCAACTTTACGAACGCTGTAGGAAGGCTGTTGAGGACGATTTCAACTCGACTATGAAACACCCACGCTGCCCTCTCCATTGTCCCACCCGGTGGTTTTCGGTGGTACCCGTTCTAGAATATTATTGTAACGTTAAGTACATGAGTGTTATCTCAATTTATATCACTTCGTTCAATAGAGATGACGTAGGAGGGAAGGCCTTCAGAGGCAGCTCAAATCTTCTTCCGACTCTCAACCGAACCGATCAGAAGGACTTAAAAGATATTCTCAACGCTATTAAACCTTACCAGAGTTTAAACGAAACATTACAGACTGACAGAATCTGTTTTGGCGGCGCTGCTCTCATCCTCGAGTGTTTTATTTCTGCCCGTACTGCTGCTCCCCCTCTTTTGTCAGTGGTCGGAGAACCCTCCGTCGGAGAAACTGTTAGACTAAACCTACTTAATGCTCTCAGAGCAAAAATCAAGCGAACCAATTCCACAGCCCACCAGCTTATACGCATAGCCGCCCAGTTCCTCACCCCAGCCTGCGCTAAAATAACGTACAACACGAGGGGAAAGAGCATGGTGATGAACGCTCTTACTTTTGTAGACTCTATATTTAAATCCGAAAATATGCTCGAGAAGCGAAGAGAGGAAGCAAGGGGCGACGCTGCTGGCTTTGAAGATGAGGACGGGGGAGGGGGAGAGAACATGGACGTCAGCGAGAGCGAGGGGGGGTTTCTTGAGAGATTATTCAGTGAATTTACTAAGACCCCGAACGAGATGGTTGAGGAAACCCAACTTCTAGATGAAAGGATCGGCATCAAGGAGAACATGGAGAAAGAGCTTGTGAGTTACCTCCGACTCGCTCCAGAAATGAATGACATGAACATAGGCGATCAGCTCAGTAAGGTCACCGCCGCGGAGTATTGGAAGGTAAACGGCCACGGTCTTTTCAGGCTGTCGTTCCTCTCGGCGGTTCTCATGTCGATTAAGCTAAGCAGTGCGGACACTGAGCGCGTATTCTCCAATTCCGGTGATGTTTCCAGGGGGAAGAGAGGAGGTATATCTGCGAAAAGGATCGAGGAATTGGTCTTAATTAGTAAAAACCGAGAACTGCTCCTTAAGAATTCGAGGGCCAATACGGAGGAGTTTTGGAGGCAGAACATTGGCAGTGTTCGTAATGCTAAGAGCAGAACGTCTGTTCGGAGCAAGAACTATGTTTCGGAAGGGGCTCAGAGAACGGGGCTTTGGACGGCAGACGGGGACGGGGGAATAGCGAAGAAGGCGAAGGGAAGTTGAAGAACGGGACTTTGGATGATGGGGGTGGATAGTGAAATGGTGAAAAATAACTTGTATGGAATACGATGATTATGATTGTGATGCGAATTCAAGTCTTTTATTAATTCGTCAGACTTTTGGGCTTCAAAACTCGTTTCAAACTCGTCAAATTTTGCTCTTTCAACATTCCCAAAGACCAAAGACCACCTGGTCTTAAAAAAAAAACGGTCTTTCAAAAGACCACTTAAAGACCGGTTAACCGTCGATTAACCGTTTTGGTGAGCCCAAAGACCGTCGGTCTTCGGTCTTTCGTTTTCACCAGAAAACTTTAACACTGAACTTTGTCATTTATTTTTCCAGCTTCTGATCCAAATGCCATGGATCATAATAATTCATCACACGAACGATCCCAAGCATTTTATTAACAACAGCACGTCGATATTATATAGTACCGTCCTCAAATCAACATCAACAACACACTGCGACGTAAGATTAAAATAAAATTCTCCAAATCCTACCATCGAAAGGTAGTGTGTCTGGAAGAAGTGCAGACGGTGCGAGGCGCCCGCCATGCCGAGTGAAGTGAGCACTCTCAAAGGCGGCGTTAGGGTTATGCACGCAAATGATCATGATCGTTCGCATGCAACCAACTCTACTACTACTACTACTGTCGAGTGAGCACACTCGCTCGCTCGTCCAATGTTTCTCTACCTTCCTTAGAAATGACAAGACAGCTCGACGCTTCCTGGCCTCGCTTCGCTCGGCACTCACTCCGATCTATTTACCGGACGTGAGATTCAGTTGCACTGCACGTGGTCAGGGCCAGCATTTTCGCTTCGCTCAACGTTGGCCACGGGGCAACCAACAACAACAACCTTTCAAGAAAAAAAACCGGAATATTTAACGCAAACGAAAATACTCAAATACTTTCTACTTCTTCTTCTTCACCATGAAAAACGCGGCCATGCTCTTCATCCCCTTTGCGGCCTTCTTATTCAGTTCCTCCTTCCTGCTCTCTCCTGCTGCCTTGACCTTCTTCTTCTCGGCCCCCTCCCCCTCGCTCTTTCCGAAGTTCAGTAGCTTCTCCGCCTCCTCGTCGTGCGATTCCCAGCTCTTCCTCTTGTTGCCCTTGGGCTTCTCGAGGATCGATAGGGGCAGGCCCAAAAATTCGACGAACACCTTGCGAGCAATAGAAGGATCGTTCGTGTTGTTAATAACAGCGTATAATTTAAAAGCGGCGACGTTACGCAAGGAAGCAATATCCAGTACATCCGCCTCTTCAACTCGTCGCTTCGCTCCTCGCAGTTTTGGCTTCGTCCTCGCACACCCTCACCTTGGCCATACCTCCCCCCAGGTACTCGCACACATGCAGGGCTGCGGCGACTTCTAGCGGGTTTACCTTCTCCTTCTCTTTCTCAACCCCATTGCTAATCTCGTTCTCCTTGACGTCTCCATCCAGCTTGAAGTCCGAGGCGAAGGAGCCCGACTTCACCGTCGTGTCGTTGCGGTCGTTTTGCGTGTTCATGACTCCCAGGACTGCCTCGTACTTTGCCTTCAGGTAGTTGAGGGTGGCGGGTTCTGAGTATTTGTACATGAGCTCGGGCTCGGCATCGTCGCCGATGTTGTATTGGGAGGTCACGTTGGAGATGTTCGAAGGTTTGAGGTGATCGACGATGTGGGGAGATATTGTTTCTTTGAGATTGCTCTTGAGCTGCTCCAACGGCCCGAAGCTCTTCCCCTTCTCCTCGATCCCTCCCAACAAGAACAGCACCGGGTCCACGGCCGTCAAGACGTGGAACCTGCGAGGAGTGAAGCGAGGAGTTAGAATAGAATTCGAGTCTGCATGGCTACGGTCTTGGCCACAAGTGGCCTCGAATCGGTTCGAGCGTTTGTGTGGGCGGCTCCCTCTAACCCCTTCGCTCCCTCCAACCCCTTCCCCCTCCCTCACCTCCCTTCGCTCACAATCTCCGAATCCTTGATGAAGGAGGAGTGAGGGTTCTCGCTCAGAGCGTTTACTTCCAGCACCTTCTGAGGTGTCGAGAGCAGGTTCAAGGGGAGGGAGGTGCGGGGGTGCGGGAAGGTGAAGGTCGTAATGTGCTCCTCAGAGGCGGGGTAGTTTTCTGCGGGGGGAAAATTTTCGGGGTTAGATTTTGGAGCACTGCGACGGTTCGGGCTGAGCTCCTGGGTTGACGAGCGCGCCCTAGGCCTCGCTTACCGCGATCGACTACTACGATCTTGGACATGGAGAACTATTTCGGTCAATTTTGCGCAAATCGATTTTCCAGGCGATCCTAATTTCGGTCAAGATACCGACTCCCGGCGCCACTTTCGCCTGTTAAACCCTATCTTGCAGTACCCTCGTACCCCAAAGCTCATTCAGTGCTGTGACCCTATAGTTGGCTGCTGAGCTCGCCGAATTCATAGTGCATTCTACTTTTGCGTTCCTGGCCCATCATGACCCGCAGGTGAGTTTGGAAAGGGCGTGCAAAGAGCGCATTGAATTCGGCGAGGAGCGCATCTACGACAGCATGGATCTCTCAGAGATGTGTGAGGAGTCGACGTATACTTCCATGCCCTTGTTTCCGTGAGCGTGAATCTCGATCCCTTCGTGTTTGGTGGCCTTGTAGAGGTACCTGAATATTTGTTTGGCCATGGTATAGATTTGGTCGGTTGGTTTCGAGATCCAGCGAGCAAGTTTGCTCGGAGGATACCGGTGGGGGGGGTTAGGGTTATACTCGCAGCAGCTGGGGCACGTGGGTTCTTGGTCGCTTCGCTCGTCGCTTTGCTCGTCGCTTCGCTCGTCGCTTTGCTCCTCACCCTCACCCTCACCCTCACCCCGCTCCCTCGCTTCAGCGCCTCCTCATCCTCCGGCTCCGAGTCCGACTCCTCCGTCGAAAGCCGCAAGAGGAAGAAGTCCAAGAAAGAGAAGAAGGAGAAGAAGGAGAAGGTGAGAAACTGCGAGGAGCAAATCGACGGTACACAATTCTAACTCGTCGCTCCGCTCCGCTCGTCGCAGAAAAAGAAGAGCAAGAAATCCAAGAAGGAGAAGAAGGAAAAGAAGGAGAAGAAAGAGAAGAAGGTGCGACGATATTTCAATCGCAATTATATAATATATCTCGCCCCGTACCAACTTCCCAC
>BRXY01000286.1:52908-90210 GCA_030267945.1 Triparma strigata
CCCCCCCCCCCCCCCCGCAGCACAAACGCTCCCACAGAAACACCTCCCCTCCGCCCGCAGCCTCCCTGCCCCAGCAAATAACGACGGAAATACACACGCTCCTGACCTCCCACCCCTCCCTCCTCGGGGACCTCTCCACGTTTCTGATCAAGCTATCCACCGGCACCAACATCAACATCTCCACCGTGACTCCCGTGACCTTGAAGGTCTCCCTCCGCCAGTTCTTCGACTCGCTCTCCCCCATAGGGGTCAAAACCGTCGGCGTCGACGACTACTCTTACGAGGACAGCTCCAAGTCCCGGCCTCTGAACCTGCTGCTTATCATCGACAAGCTAATGGACTCGGCCGGTCTCACCCTGGGCGCCTGCGCGGAGTACGAGATGGAGGAGGTGAGAGTGTGCGAGCGCGGGGATATCAATACGTCAATCTACACGCAAAAAATCTCTAACTCGTCGCTCCGCTCCTTCACTCGCTCCTTGGCTCGCTCCTCCGCAGAGGGTCAAGATAAACGCGGGGCAGAAGCAAATTGCACAGGAGAACCAGAAGGTCCAGCGGCTCAACACGGCGAAGGGGGTCCTCCTGAAGATGATGGTCAACTTCGGCGTCGAGCTGGGGCCGGAGATCAAGGGGATGCTGGATATGTTGGCGGAGGGGGAGGTTGTCGTCACCGACGGCATCGACAACGCAGATTTGAAGAATGGGATTGACGGGCTACTGAATTTGGTGGGGCTGGGAAGGTGAGAATCTACACGCTACATTTCCAACTCGTCGCACCGCTCCTCGGCTCGGGTGTGCACTGGATATCAATACGTCAATCTACACGCTACATTTCCAACTCGTCGCTCCGCTCCTCGGCTCGTCAATACGTCAATCTACACGCTACATTTCTAACTCGTCGCTCCGCTCCTCGGCTCGCTTCGCTCGCTGCTCAGGGCCAAGACGGACGAGGGGGAGGAAGGCTTCAGCATGCCGGAGGGGGGGGAGGTGGGCGAAGTTATGAGGTTCCTGGGCGGAGTTTGCGACGTTGAGGATCCGGCGAGAGAGATCGAGAGCTTGAGGGGTGGTGGGGTTGGGGGTGGAGGCGTGAGGTGAGGCATCGCTCCTTCCGTGTGTACTCGTGTCGTTCTCTCTCTATATAGTTACTATGTTCTCGGCCGCACTTTATTCTAACTTATCGCTTCGCTCCTCGGCTCGTCTTGCAGAGGACCAGCGAGAGGGCCGGCAAGAGGGCCGATCGACGAGGAGGTGAGAGTGTGCGAGGAGCCACGCTACAATCTAACTCGTCGTGTGCACTGGATATCAGTACGCAATCTACACGCTACATTTCTAACTCGTCGCTCCGCTCCTTGGCTCGCTTCGCTCGCTCCTCGTTAGGGCGAAGACGACGACGACTTCGCCCCGGATAGAAATGCCAAGAGCAGGTTCACCACTGAGGACATCAAGATGCAGGCGAAAATTAGGGAGGTGAGAAACTGCGTGGCCGGGTCGTCATATATTCACGTAGGGGTTCTCGGTCGCTTCGCTCGTCGCTTTACTCCTCGCTCCGCACCCTCGGTACTCGCTACGCTCGGGCCTCGCTACGCTCGGTACCGAGACTCGGTCGAAACTGCGTGGCCGGGTCGTCATATATTCACGTGGGGGTTCTCGGTCGCTTCGCTCGTCGCTTTACTCCTCGCTCCGCACCCTCGGTACTCGCTACGCTCGGGCCTCGCTACGCTCGGTACCGAGACTCGGTCGCTTCGCTCCCTCAGGCAATTCTAACTCGTTCGCTCGTCGCAGCACGAGCTGGAGAATACCAGGAGAGCAGCCAAGGGGTTGCCGCCGCTGCCGCCGTTGAATCCGGCTGATCCACTCGACGGTGGCAGTAATAGAGAAGGTGAGCTGAAAACGCGTCGGTTCCGTTCCTTGATTGGCTGCGCTAGTAGCTTTAGACTGGATGTCGACGCCACTGTCATCGCTGCGTGTTTCCAAGTAGCTAACGTCCACCTTAATGCGACTCGCTACGCTCGTCGCAGAATGGATGCTGAATCCTGGAGAGCACAACTTCCTCGACGGTCTCGCCGCAAAGGAGGGCGTGATAAAATCCAGAGGCTTCAAGAACGAAAAGGGCTCGAACAAGCCGGCGGCGCCGGAGCAGCCCGTAGACCCCGCGGTCCAGGCTGAGATGGAAGAGCTGCAGAGGAAACACGACGAGCTGAGAGGACCGAGCCTCATGGACGCTCACAGGGCAAAGGTCCAGGCGGCGAAGGAAGAGAAGGCCAACGAGGTGAGAGTATGCGAGGAGCGAAGCGACGAGCTGATATATATTGGCGTACATGGCCGATACCATAATCTGTGCGTAACGTCGCCATGTATACTGGATATTGGCATACGTAACGTCGCCATGTATACTGGATATCGATGTACATGCCCGATACTTTACACCGCTACATTATTCTAACTCGTCACTTCGCTCCTCGCTTCGCTCCTCCTTCGCTCGTCGCAGAAGGGATTCGGATGGAGCAGGAAGGACCTCGACGCGGGTAGGAGGGTAGACAAGAATAACCTCAAGAACTTGATGGGAGGGAAGGAGGCGCTGAAGGATAAGTTTGCGGGCAGTATGATGAAGTTTTGAATGCAATTTTTAAAGTTTATTTTCATTATATGTCCGCTCGCCGCTACATCAGCTTTTGCTTGCTTACGATCACATGTTGGTCGCCTCGCATTCATTCCTCTATCCTCATTCATTCTAATTCATTCTGACGAGTTACATCCATGGTCGTGTGAGAGACCAGCGCGAGTTAATCTGAGGTTGGTACGTTCGGCTTAAGATCATGTGGGAGACAGCGGCGGCTTAAATCTACGGTTGGTACGTCCGGCTTAAAATCATGTGGGAGACAGCAGCAGCTTAATCTGCAGTTGGTACGTCCGGCTTAAAATCATGTGGGAGACAGCAGCGGCTTAACTTGCGGTTGGTACGTCTGGCTTAAGATCATGTGGGAGACAGCAGCGGCTTAACTTGCGGTTGGTACGAGACAGCAGCGGATTAACGTCGCTATGTATACTGGATATCGGCGTACATGGCCGATACTTCACACCGCTACATTATTCTAACTCGTCGCTTTGCTCCTCGACTCACTCCACTTCCATTGCGACTCGCTTCGCTCGTCGCAGCCCTGCTACAGTATTCTAACTCGTCGCTCCGCTCCTCGCTGCTCCTCGTTCTTTACGCACAAAATCTGAAACGATGGTCCTCGCCCTCTTCAACCCTGTGCCTCTTCCCTCCCTCCTCCTTCCCAACGCAGCCCTCGCACAGATCGAACCCCTCGCAAATCTCGCACGTGTAGAACGGCCTCCCCGTCTTTGTCATGCAGGCATCGCACGTCACCGTCTCAACGACTACAGGCTCCGCACCCTGCCCCTGCCCCTGCCCCTGCCCCTTCTCCTTCTTCTTCGACAATAACTTCTGGTACCGCTCCTCATCCCAGACCCCCCCCCTCCCCAAAAACACCCCCTTGACAACCTCCCGCCAAGTCGTCCCCTCCTCCTCCACCACCTCGTCCGAATCGCACAGAAAGACGCAGTCCCACCTCCCCTCCCCGGGAAACCCCACGTAATCCCTATTCACCAAAACCTTCTTCCCCTCGAAACAATTTACGATCTTACTGAAAGGTTCTACCTTCAGGCTCGTCCCCACGACGGTAATTAAATCCGACTTCAGCCGATCCTTCCCGATGGTCTTGGACACCACGGATTGGAGGGGCTCGCCGAAGAACGTTATGTCAGGCTTGAGGATTCCCTCGCATGTTAATTTCTGCTTTTTCTTCACGCGGGAGGAGGTTCGGGGACCGACAACTAAAGGGGATGTAGGAACGGGACAGAGAGGAACTTTGCCGGTGAAGGAAGGCGTTGGATATTTGTGGTTGCATGTTTGACAGGTGCTGTTCTGCAACGATCCGTGGCAGTGGACGATTTTGGAGTCGGGGACGCCGGAGGAAGATTCGAGGCCGTCGATGTTTTGGGTGTAGATGCGGTGGAGGTTTTTGAGGGTGGAGAGGAAGCGGTGGAACTTCGACCCGGTGGTCTGGAGGGTCAAGGAGTCGAGGGACCACTTGAAGAAACCGGCGGGCGAAGCGCAAAAGTGCTCGTAATCGAACAGGTCCTCCGGCGCATTGAGGCCGTACTCCTCCAATTTCAAGCTAGCGTAGAGGCCGTCCTTGGACCGAAAATCGGGAATTCCTATGCTCGTAGAGATTCCAGCGCCGAGGAGGAAGATCGCAGAGCTCGACGAGCGGAGCAGGGGCAGGTACGGGTTGGATACCTCAGCGGAAGCCATTTTGGTTTGCCGTCGTTGGTTGGAGAATTTGTGGTGTTTACGTCAGAAATGGACGTTTTACGAATATATGGAGAGTTTCGTTGGCAACTAAAAGCGAACGGCCGCTACAGAATAGCGGGACGACGTTGTGGAAGGTTGAAATTGAATATTGTGTGATTTTCCTGAAAAAAGATTATTCCACTTTTCTCATTCATTTTTGAACGATATGTCGAAAAGAACGTCTGAAGAGTTCTTGAATGTACTTGAGGTAGCTAATCCGAAAGATTTAGCGGACTGATGTGACGATACAGAATTATCTGAAGGCTCTAAAGAGCCCGATTCTAAAGAGTCTGCCGCCGTTGTCGGAGGTGATGATTTCATGCATACAGACGACTTCAGGCGGCTTTTCGTTGGTTTCGTTATGATTGATACTTTAGTAGCGATGCGCTGGCTTGATAAAAAGTGGCACAAGGTAGTTGAGAAGAAGCTGACTGAGTTTGAAAATGAGCCTTGTGGCGAGATCATTGTTCATGGTGGTAATGATAGAAAAAGAAATGAAAATTTTACTGTTGCGAGGAGACAAAGGGCGGAGCAAGCAACAAAGGTCGTCTTCCTTCTGAATATTACAAAGGTCGGAGAACGTGTCTGCTTCTGGGCCGTCAATCTCGTCGTTGTAGACATCCCCGAAGGCATTACAATCATCGGTTGGAATTCCTTCTGTCGCTGCCGTAGTTTGAAAGACATATCATTCCCAAAGTCATTAACATCAATTGGTGGCTACTCCTTCAGTACTTGCTCCAGTCTAGAACAGGTTGATCTCCTTCACACTAACGTTCAGGAATTAGGTATAGAGGCATTCTATGATTGCAATAGTTTAAGACAGATGAAGATCCCGGACTCGCTTCAAAAGTTTGGTAGCAATGTCTTCCGGGGCTGCTCCAAGCTAGTCCCCTCCTACATCGACGTCAAGTACTACGATAGGTACTCGGAAAGCTACAACGAGAGGGTCGACGCCACTACCGAAGTAATCGCCCATCTCCATTCCCTGACTGACCGCCGAAGCCGACGAGCCCGACGAGATGAACTTCGTTAGGAAGCACGCCAAGGAGCAGGCTAAGGAGATGGAAATTTGGTCCGAGAGGGTCTTCTCCGCCGGCAGCTACTCCGCCAATGTCGGAATCGCCATCGAGAACGGTGGATGGGAGTCCGAGGACCAGCTCAGAACCAGTTCCTGACTCAAGTCTACTGAAGTGCTTAATAACAAAAAAGAGATCGAATAATAATAATAAAGGTTTTGGTTAACTCCCAATCCATTTTTTCCAATCATCCCACACCTCAAATATCATTTTCCAGTACAATTCCCAAATTGAAGAGTTTTCACAACACGTACTCGCGCAACATCCCCGCCTCCTCCAGCCCTCCCGTTCCTCTTAACACCCTCCTCCCTAGCATCGTCTCCTTCCTCCTCGTCTAATTCTCCCCTTTCCTAACCCGTACCTCCGTCGACCTCGTACCTACGCGAGTCATCCTCCTTAATTCCTCCAAATTTCACTTTCTAACGCCCTAATTTTTACAAATCGTTACAATTATGAAAACAACGATCATATTCCTCACCCTCCTCATCCCCTCCATCCTCTCCTTCACTCCTACCCCCTTACTCTCCCATCGAACCTCTCCTTCCCTCCCCCCCCTCCATCCTCCCCCTCCCTCCTCAACCTCCCTCTCCGCCCTCCCCCCCCTCCCCTACAAGCTCCTCTCCGCCGGCCTCCTCTCCGGAGGCTTCCACGCCATAACAGGGCCCGATCACCTCGCCGCCCTCCTCCCACGGACCCTTAACAGGCCGTTCGTACCGAGCTCGAGGGTAGGGTTGTTGTGGGGGTTGGGACATGGGGTTAGTGTTATGGTTTTAGGGGTGGGAATGTGGGGGATGAAGACGGCGAGTGGGTTGGATAAGTATTTTTTGACGCTGGGGAAAGGGTTGGAGGTTCTTGTTGGGGTTAGTTTGGTTTTGATTGGGTATTTGGGGTATACTGAAAGGTGAGAGGGGGGATTGGTTTTTGGGGGTTTTGAGAAGCAGATTCGAGTAGAGGCGAGACGAGGCGAGAGGATCTTCGAGTAAATTCCGTTGACCTAATATCTCTCTTTCACTACCTCAACTAACACTCAACTCCACCAAACGTCGCAACCCCCTCAGCACTCAATCCCTCAGTTCCTCCTCCACCCCGACCTCCTCCCTCTCCACCCGCGCCATCCTCCTCAACGGTCTCCTCCACGGCTTCTCCCTCGACGGCGCTCCCAGCCTCGCTCCTAGCCTCGTCGCGGGCGGACTAGTCAATTCGCTTTACTTTTTGGTTTGTTACGCTGTAGGGACGGCGGTTTGTATGGGGGTTGCGATGGGGGTTCTGGGGGAAGGGACAAGGAGGCTGGGAGAGAAGGCGGGGGGGAAGGTCGGCGTTAGGTGAGATAGTTGTGTTTTGTTGTTTCTGTTGTTGGAGGAGTATGGATTCTAACCTTTTACTTTTTTCGATGTCGCAGGATTAGCAAGGGGAGCAGTTTAATAGCTGTCGCTGTAGGGGTCGTTTGGGTCTGGCTGGGATTGAAGGCGTGAGGAGAAAAAGAAATGGAGAAGAATAATTGGGTTTTCGTCGACGGAGATAGGAAAGAAGAGGAGGAAAGGAATCGAAATGCTCAAGACGCACATAATTTATTTGACACACACGAAAACAAACTTTTTTAATCCTGAACTAAACTGCTCACTTTTTCCCAGCTCTCAAAATTCATTATACAAAAATCAATCCATCATAATATCTAATCCCTCCTCCTCCTCGCGGCTGTCTGGGGCCTCTCCGCCCCCTCTCCTCCCTCCTCCAGCCTGCTGCCCTCGTCGAAGAAGACCGGCCCTCCCTCGTCCTCATCCTCTGCGATGTAGATCCTGTCCTTCTCCTTCCTGATGACGTCCTTGTCGTTGGTGAAGAGCACCGTCTGCCCGTGCAGCCTCTTGGGATCCCCCCCCGTCTCGGCCTCGGAGTACGCCTTCTTCAGGTTCCCCCTGTAGATGATGGAGTCGTCGATGAGGACCTCGAACTCCTTGACTCCTCTCGTCGGCGTTTTGCTGTAGTTCCAGATCGTCATGCGGCTGATGCTCACGAGCTCGTCGAAGAAAATGTAGATGGTGTTGGATCCTCTGTCCGGTCCCCGAAAGGGGGCGAGCCACATGTGGAAGTCGTCGTAGGTGGAGTTATTCCCGTCATAGAGCTGTCCGATGTTTCGTGTTAGAAACGTCCCACCCCCCACCCAAACTCATCTCAACTAGACCCAGCCTCACCTTGTCTAGAGTCCGGGGGTCGCTCCCCCCGCCCCCCTCGTCGAGCACGTTGATGTCCGCCGGACTCGCAGTGACGTTCTCCTCGCTCAAGACGACCTTCTTGTTGGCGCTGTCGTAGAACTCGATGCCATTCAGCCCCACGTAGAATGGGTCGCCGTGGGTGGAGAAGATGATGACCTTGATGATGCAGCCGCTCGGGAAGAGGGGCGTCTCGTACTGCTGCGGCACCCCGCACGTCCCCACCCCCAGCCCCCCTCCGAAGTGCATGTTGCTGATGCTCAGCAGCGCGATGCTCGCCGCCGACTCCTCGAGGCTGCTGCTGCTGTTCAGGCTGGAGTCCAGAGGGTTCAGCGCGAAGTCACCCCCGAGGTGGTGTTTCGGCGATCCGCTGTGGTGGGCAATACCATAACAAAAAACGTTAACACTTCATCATCCATCCTCTCCCACCCCTCCCCCCCCTCCATCCACCTACTCACCTATTGTTGGACATCTGATCTAACATCCGCTGGAGCTCCTTCTCAGCATCGTCAGCTTCGTCGACAACCCCCTCCTCACTGCTCTTGGCCCAGCTCTTCCCCTCCCGCTTCTTCTTGTACTTGCTCGGAGACGACACCGGGCTGATCTTGCTCATGGTGCTGGCGACGTCCCACAAGTCCTCGACGCTGTTGCTCCCCTGCAAGCCCCCCCTCGCCTCTCCCCCCTCTCCCTTGCTCCCGTCCTTTTCGGAGTTGAGGGCGATGAACTGGCCGAAGTCGAAGTTCGCGTAACCCGGGGCCTTTCTGATCAGGAACCCGTCCATGGGCGACACCTGCGACGGGGAGCGAAGATTGATGTTAACGAGTTGGAATTGGGAATCGGTGGGAGCATTCTTTCCTCACCTGCTTCCCGTCCAAATATATCGTCATCCTCTTGACGCCCAAGTAGCTCTCCTCCAACCCCGCGTTGAAGTTCCACACCTTGAGCCCGCCCACGGCGAGCTCCTCTCCGAAGTCAACGTGCACGACGACCTCGCTGTCCATACTCTCGACGTCCACCACCCACATGCTCCCGACGTCCTGCGTGATGTTATCCCCGTTGATCAAGGGGTCTATAAAAACGTTGTCGTGCGGGGTCATGACGTTGATCATCCCCGGGCTGACCGGAATGGGATTAAACTGCGAGTCAAGGAACTGCAAAACATGGGTGTTAGTGTCTTCCCCACACTTATATTATAATAAACAATGAATTTGACGCACCTCCAAACCTGTCAACCCCAAAACTAAATCCTGCCCTCCCCAGTTTGACCTGCATATCAGCTCCAAATGGCGGCCCTTCTGGCCCTGCCATTGCCTCCTCATGGGCGCTGTGCTGGGTCGCATAGGCACCTTCTTCCCCGCCCCCGACGGCGCCACGAAGCTGTGACGAGCAAAGCGACCAGTTAGAATCTTGTAGCGTGATAGTGGTATCGAAATCTAGTAGACAGCCGTATAACGAGAGAACCTTCTCAGCTCGTCCCTTCGCTCCTCGCTCCTCACTCCTCGATCCACACTCCTCACCTCCTCTGCTTCGTCAACGTTTTCTTTGCCGTGACGTGGTGCATCTGCGACCGCTGCCCGCCGACTATGAGGGAGAGGTGGTCGCTCTGGACGAACGAGGGGCTGGCCACGTCGGCGTCCCCGTTCGTATTTGCCTTCTTCTTCGTCTTCTTCTTCTTCTTCCTCCCACAGGCCGTGCTGGGCCTAGACTTGAAGGTGCTTCCGTCGCTGTTCGTCCAGGTGTTGACGCTCATCTGGGGCCGGACCGTAGCCTCGGGAGTCTGCCGATCGGCGTTGTCGTGGACGTTCAGGTGCTTGTCGTACTTCTCGATGACGTTCAGGATGACCTCGTCCATAGTGAAAAGGATGCACTCGCTGCAGGCGTTCACGACGTCGTCCAAGCTGGCGTCCTCCCCCTTCAAAATTTCTCCTGCTGCGCGCTTGACCTCCCCCTTGAATATGATCTCCCCGTCCAGCTTAATTTCCACGTACCGAACTGCGACGAGAAAATAAAGCAGATTATTATGTTGTCAGTCCGGGGTCGATCCTATCAACAATTCCGTTTGCATCACTACAACGCGATTCCAACTCACCTCCCCTGTAACTGTGAATTCGACTCTTGTTGTAATTCCATATCCTGATCATGCTGACCTTGGCAGGCTTATTGAGCTTGACCTTAACAGTGTGCTGCCCGCCAGGAGTGAAGGGCGCCAGCCACGCGTGCAGGTCATCAGTGGTGTGATTCACCCCGTCCATCAAGTTATCTACCGTCCTAGGATCGTCAGAATACTCGGGCAGGATGTTGATGTCAGGGGGATCGGCGACGATCTGCCTGTCAACGTCGTTCAGGACCACGGGGTGACCAGTGCCGTCGAATATGTCGATACCCATCAAGCCGACGTAGTAAGGATCGCCCCAGGTGCTTAAAATTGAGAAAGTCAGGATCTGGCCCGAGGGCAGCGTGGGGATGGAGAACGACGTCGAGGGTATGGAGAGCGGCTTGCCGCGGGACGACGATATCAGGTCCTTCTTCTGAAACATCGACGAGTTCGACGTTGAGGCCTCCAAGTCATCGACGTTCACAAAGTGGACGTCAGCACTGAGTAGGAGTTGTTGTTTTTAGTAGATGAGACACGCACGTCAATAATATGAATCGCCGCAGCACATTTTACTTCCTTCTCTCACCTCGGTTCAACATCGATCAAACTCCTACTTTGATTCGTGAGATCAAAATACTGCATCGACTTATACTTCTCACTGAGCGTTCTATTAACGCGGGATCCCGCAGGAGAGGGAGAGAAACCCTCAGAGGTGGGCTTCGAACGGCGTCGACCGCCAGGGTTGCCGGTTAGGACGCTCTTGGAAGGTGCTATGGGAGCTTGTGGACGAGCGTGGTTGGGTCTTTCAAGGTCTATTTCGATGTTGTTCCTGTGGGAAGAGTCGTCGTGTTAAAATATTAAGCATAGGTGGGAGAAGCGACGAGGTAGGAAAGCGTATGTTCTATTCCTAGATATCGACCATTCCGTCTCCAACCCAATTATAGCTCATCAACACCAACATTCCATGCTCCTCTCAATGTTCGTCTTAGTCTCGCCCTTCAACCCTTCAACTTCCTCACCTACTAGGCAACGTCCCCATGCTCTCCTTTATCGGAACGCTCATAGGGCGCAGCTCCCTCTGAGTGGACATTAGCAAGGAGAGGGAATCGTCATGCTGGTCCATGTTTGTTATTCAAGCTTCGGCGAATTAACCAAGACCTGGCTTGAGATTTATACGACGACGTGAGAGGTTGGGAGTAACTTGAAGCCGGTTTTTAGAGGGAACGCCCAGAAGGGAAAGGACGGGGTTGCGGATCGACGCTCGACCCAGGGAAGATTGGTTGGTCCCTTTTGGTCAAGGTGAAATCAAAACACAATCCTGATAAAAATGCCCCGTAAAAAAGATAACGATGGCGGGAAAAAGAAGAAGAAGGAGCGCATCAAGGTAGGTTACTTATGTTGAAACGATGATCGAGGGGACGGCGGTTGCGCCGTGGGGCTGGGGTTGGTCGAGAGGATCGCTGATTTTCGGAGGGCGGATGGAGTCCGTGCTTTGAATTCGTTTTATAAATTCATCTGCGTGAACTATACGTTTGAATGTTCATTCTACTTCGCTAGTACACTATAAGAATACATTATTAAAGACTATAACGACGTAAAATCCATTAAACATTAAATATTCACTCCTCATAAATTTCAAGCTCGGAGGGAATCCCTCTAACCCCTTCATCTCACCCTCTCCCCCTTCTCCCAGGTCATGAGCGAGAGCGGTCAGACCGACGCCGAGCGTCGCCTTATCCGTAAGAAGCAGCGTAGCCTCCACAAGACGATCGAGGAGGCAGGAGACGATATAGAGGACGCCACCAAGTCCACCTTCGACGACAAGGTGAGAGTATGAGAGTGTGGGAGGAGCTGAGGATGGCTTCAAGGCGAAGACAGGATACTTCCATACAGCCCCGCCACCGTTTCTAACGTCACCGCTTCCGCATAAATCGCAGAGAGACGAGAACAACGAAGTATTCGAGAAGGTCTTCTATGCGAGGGAGGCCGCGCTGGACGGGGAGAACATGGCGCTGATAGCGAGCAAGGCCAGCAAGCAGGTGAGAGAAAATACTAAATTTCCGTGAGTGCTGTTTTTCGTTTTCTGTAAACTAAAACCCCTCCCTTAGGCTAACAAACTCGTGAGCGTCGACCGCTACGACATTTCCTCCGTGATAAAAGCCCTCCGTCGCAAAGTCGTCGACGACCGCGGTAACTTCTCGTGGTCTAAGCTCGGTGTCGCCTCCGGCCGTTGTTTCAACACCGTCCCTAAAGTGTACTTCATGAACGGCCCTAGCGGTAAACCTAGATTGACAAAGGTCGTAAAAGAAAAAAAGAAGAGGGTTAGAATCGACGAGGAAGCCGTCGAAGAGAACCCCGACGAGATCCTCACCCAGAAAAAGGACAAGAACGGGCTATCGGGGATGGAGGATATCATAAAATCCGTGTCTGCGACGTTGGAGAATACTGTTAAGAAGAGGAGGAAGGTTATGGAGACGAAGAAGTTGGGGAAGGGGAAGGGGGAGGACGAGGGAGCGTGCTTGGTTAAGCTCGTGGTTAACCCGAAGAGTTTCACACAGACGGCGGAGAATATATTGGCGTTGAGGTGAGTCTTTTTAGGGTTGTGAGGGGTGAGGGGGGGGGGTGTTAGGGGTGTAGTATTCTAATATTTCGTTTAATTTTGTTCGCAGCTTCAACGTAAAATCCGGCAAAGCAGGACTCTCCAAGAACTCCACAACGGGCTTGCCCATCGCGAAGGAGAAGGCCAACGCGAATCAAATGCCCATGTCGAAGCAGAGCGTGCTTAGCCTGAACATGAAACAGTGGAGGGATATGGTAGAGCATTACAAGGTTGGAGAGGAGGATGGGGTTAAGAATAGGAGGAATAAGAATAAGAAGTAGTGTGAGAAGGGGGTGGTGGTGGAGGGAGTGGGGGAGTTTTGTGTGTAGGAGTACAGCTTTGTAATATATATTTTTGTGAACGAATGATGGAGTTTTCTGCTGTAAAAATATATCATTGTTGACTGACGCCCCGAAATTGCGTCTGTACCCCCTTCCCGAACCTCCCTCACCCCCCCCCCTTCCCGAAATTGTGTCTGTACCCCCTTCCCGAACGTCCCCCAACCCCCCCCTGCCCCACTCTGCCCCCAAAACCCCTTTACCCCCCCCCTCTCCCATCTTCTGTCTCCCCGCCCCTCCGACTCTTGACTTGATCTCTTCTGATTTCGAGCATGATAAGTAGCATCTCCTCTCGCTTCTCCTCGCTCTCGTCGAGCTTCTTTTTAAGGTAATCCACGTCCTCGGTGAGGCTCTTGATCTTGTCGTTCGTTTTGTTGCTCTCAGAGGACGTCTGCTTGTTGACACGGCGAACGATGTCGAGGACTTTACCGGACCAGTCAGAGGAGTCAGCCTCTATGCTTAGGTCGAGGCCTTTCCCTTTCCCTCTTGCACCTCTGTTTTTGGCATGTTTGTAAGCATCGAGGCATATAAGTGGAAAGTAGCTTAAAATCATCGGGTAACCCATTGCAAAACAAACGTACAGTGGAAATAAAATTGTGAAGCCTACGATTATCGGAGAGAGAAGGATCCGAATGAGCAACGCCAACTTGTTGTTTTTATTAGACCACTTATGGACACTAAAGCCGTACATGAGCTTTAAATTGTCCTTCCATGCCGATTTCATCTTTCCGACAAAAAACCTTGTCCTCATTGCAAAATTTGCACCGCTGTCGTCCGTCAGTGCCCAACCGAACGTCGACGTTATCTCTGCTATGAGATTAGTTCTGCTAATCCAAAACAGCTCGGAAGACTTTACCAAAACATCGTCGTACGAGTCACTGACGATGGCTATCAGGACGTTGAGGAGAATGATGACGACGAGGAAGGAGTAACAGAAGAAGAGCGTGTTCGCCCAGAAACCTACAATCGCGGACGGCTCGAATGTACCCAGCACCATCAAGTAGAGCGAGAAGGCGGTGCTAGTTGGTGTTGAAAAGCTGATATCTCCGTCGCCGTCTATAACATCTTTGGGGGATGGAGGTTCAAAATAAACTTCAGTGATTCCAGTCGTATTTGTTGTGTTAGTAAAGCACACGACTTCGTTGTAGTTCTGTGTATGCCAACAACCGCTCGTATAATTGTTTGGATTCTTTGGCACGGTACTGTTGTAGTGAGTGTGATTTAGATTCCAATACTCATCCTGATTTGGCGGTGACGGCGGTGACAACACCAAGTAGAAGGCATGTCCAAACATGAAAATTATGATGAGTAACACGCTGAGAAAGGATGTAAGATCTCGCAATATTTGACTTAACATGAGGACGAAGGTCGCGATGGGTTGCGACCTTGCTTTTGCATAACCTAGAGAATAAATGGCGGAGTCAGCTTTGAACATCCGAGAATAAATGTATCATTTTCCCACTCACCTAAAACCTTCATCCACACAAAAATGGAGATGAAGCTTGCGTACATCTCGAAATTAGCTCCAGGTCCCTTGTAAAAACCAAACACATAAAGGGTGATTGTTCCAGCTGATGCCATGACGTCGATAACATTCCAAAAATCGTCGAACCAACTCATGTGCACGCCTAGCTTCATCAGGGCCCAGAATTGGGCAAGCTCACGTAAAAGGAAATAAATCGCTAGGCTCAGGCACCACAGAACTGGTTCGGTAAGAAAACTGAAGGGAATGTTAAAAACTGACGCGATTGGGTCGTTATTGTCCCAGGAAATGTCCTCTGGATAGAGAAATAGATCTTCCCAGCTTTCAGCGTGCTTAAAATCAATGGAGAATTTGTAGAAGAAATAGGAGAAAAGGAGGAACATGGATACTTCAAGATAATACAACTGCATCACGCCCGACTTCATGTGCGAGTCAAGATAGAATCGAAATAGCTTAGTAGCGGCGAGTCTCTGTAGAGCATTTCCGTGGTTGGCGAGGAGCTCCGGAAGAAGGTTCTTCCTCTCCGAATGGTTCATGAGGGAGTACTTTTCGACCGCGTCGGTGATGGCTTTCTTCATGGACTTGCTAGCAGCGTCAACCTTTCGGTTACTGACAACGAGGATCCTCCATGTTGCGTCAAATAGGAGCGCCAGGTCTTCCACGAATTGAGTAGAATCATTTTGGTGGTAGAGTTCGAGGAATTGCTGTCAAAGAGAAAATTAGATACAAATTCAAAGAAAATACTCTCCTCAGCTTGACCTCACCTGCCACGCGAAAAGATCAAGGCAGCCATTGTTGGTGTACTTTTCGACATTTGCCTCGAGATCTTTAACATTTTTCTCCCGGAAAGACGCCATAATTCCTTCATAGAGCTCGTCGGTCTTGCCAAGACTGAGGTCGTCTTTGAGAACTTCATCTGAATCGACATCATCTGTATCACCCGCGGCTGGTTGTTGTTGGTGTTCCCCGTTTTCATCTGACCCTTCGCTTTCAACGTTTAATAAGCTGGGGCGAATTAAAACTTTGCTGGACCTCCCTTCCATCGTCTTCATTCCAATGCCGGATAATATTCGACTGCTTCCTGGTGTCATTTCTTTCACTTCACTATCAGCTGTTAGGGTTTCGTTCTCCTTGTCCCCTTGGCCTTTCCGGTCACGGCCAGCATTGATCAAAATCTCAAAGAACAGTTTTTGATTCGAAAAGCTCATGGATTCAAAGATGCGATCGATCAAAATCGCTTTCGGGTTTAAGTTGACCAACGTTTCAAGGACTTTTTGAAGATCTTTTTCGTCGAGATTCGGGCTGAGCGTCTGTTGCTCCTTGGACTTTTGTGAGATTTCCATCCGTTTGCAAAAGATTTGTAGAGGCATTCGCTTAAACCCGTCAGCGTCTTGGGACAATTCGGGAGACGCCTCTAGGAGGGACTTTGTTTTTTCAAGTGTCTCATCAAAGAGAATCGATAGGTGGAGTTCGTTACAAGGAAAGGCAACGTCTCCTTGCGTAGAAATATTCCAGACCCTAAGCGTCTGTATCGAGCGAAGTCAAAGAATGAGCGAGTTAGTTATTTGCTCTCAACTCGAGGCTTTTATGATTTGAATGTTCTTACGCAGTCGTCCGGGGAACCCGATATAATCCTTGATCCGTCGGGAGAAAATTTTACGCTTCTAGCAAGATAAGTATGACCTAAGAGCTCAAAAATTCTTGATCCAGATGATGCATTCCACACGCTGATTGATCCATCAAAATGCCCTGCTACGATGCGCGACCCGTCAGAGGAGAATGACACAGCTCGCACTTTATCTGGTGTTTTTATCTCTCTCAGTTGGTCTCCCGTTTCAGCGCTCCAGATGCGGATTGTCTTGTCAGCAGCCCCGGACAAAATAAATTTTCCATCGGGAGAGAAGTCAACGGAACATGTACATCCTCCAGTGTGGCCAATTAGTTTTTGCAGCCGCCTTCCTGTTTTAGCACTCCAGATACAGACCGAGTCGTCGTCGCTTGCTGAAACAATACTTGCACCATCAGGAGAGAACGCCACTGAATTTACTTCGTTTTCATGTCCTGTTATCTCGTGAATTTTTTTCCCATTCTTAGCATCCCAGACACATATTGTCTTGTCCCTGCTTCCGGACACAATTCTAGACCCGTCGGGGGAGAATGCCACGGACCACACGTAATTTGAGTGACCTTCAAGCTTTAGTTCTAGAGATCCCGAATTCATGTCCCACACCTTGATGGTCGTATCATCGGACCCGGAAACGATCCTCGACCTCGACCCGTCGGCGGAGACATAGACATCAATTGATCTGACCCAATCAGTGTGCCCTTTCTTTGGATCGCAGGTAAGAAGCTGTGCACCAGTCTGGGCACACCAGACGTGGATTCCTTTGTCGCGAGCCCCACATGAAACAATTTTGCTTCCGTCCGGGGAATAACATACCTCTTGTAATTGGTGTGTCCTCTCCTTCCTCTTTCTGGAAGAAGTTGACGAAGTCGAAGCGACGGAAACCCCAGACGAAGCCTTCTTGCTGTATCTTTTCTTGCTCTCATCGATACCCAGAGGGTTCACCGTCGTAAGCTCTTGCTCCATGAGAACGGACGGATATCTTTGGGGGTGAAAGTTGAGGGGAGGAGGGGGTGGGGGGTGGCGGTGGAGATTTCAGAGAGTTGGGGAAGGAAAAGCTCTCTCGAGCGAGTAAAATGCGAGGGGAAGATGTGACCAACTAATAACAGTAAGGTCAGACGTGGAATCTATAGTTAGACGAAAATCCACGTAGAAAGAAGATCTTTACAAAGTCTAAAATTTCCAGAGGGGGCTGAAATCCTGCCCCTCTTCTCCTGACTTTCCCCTCCCTCCTGAACGTTCACCTCCACACCCTCCACCTCTCAAAAAACCGCCTCAATGTGAAACCATGCTATTTTCGGCGGTTCCGGTTAAATCCGACGGCACAGACGTTCGCCTGTCCCTCCTCCTACAGAGGTTCCGAAGCTCAAACAGTCGACTGCGGCAGCTGCGGCAAAGGCTGCAAACCCTGCGTCACAGCTCTGCGATTTACCCCCGGGCGTTTACGCTTTTAAGAAGGACGCGGAAGGAAATGTCTTCTGAGGCTATAAATGAGTCCTGAGGCTTTTCACGTATTGTTCTTCTACGGACTACATTATCAGCGCGACGATTATTATCCCAACAACCTCGTACGGAGCGACCGACGTACTGGCAGAACGGAGGCTCAGACGTATGCTGGGCACCCTACACTTGTTCAGGGGGAACATGTTCCCCCGTGAGTCTGTACGACGGTTGCTTCGATAGTTCAGGTAATTTTCGCGTTAGTAATCAGCAGGACACTACGACGCGTATTGTTCCGACTGCGTCGATCTGTCTTTCAGCTTCGACGGGAACCCGAAGTCAGCGGAGCTGCCACTTGAGACGAGGAAGGGTTTCGGAGACTGTGCAGGCTGGGGGGGGAGTTATTGCGGGGGCGGGACGTTTTAGGGGCGTTGCTTTTGAACGCGTGAGAAGGGGAAGAAGAGGAACCTTGGAAACGGAACACGGTAAGATCAATGGGAAGGCGGTGGAGATTAACGGCGTCTAGGAGCCTTAGGGTGGGGGAACTGAGGGGGGGGAGATTGTGTGTTTTTAAAAATTAAGAAGAGAAGGTTTATTATTATTTTTAGGAGAGAAGAAGAGGGGTGGATATTATTCCGCAGAGAATTGTTTTTTCGGAATAACGAAAGCTCTCTCAACAAAAGCTAAAAAAAGGTAAAATAAAAAACCTTTTTCTTCATAAATTTAATTTGTAAAAAACGTAACACTCCCCCTCCCCCCAAAACTATTCAGTGATGATCATCCCCCTCTGCATGTTCCCACGGATGTCTCAACCCTAAAACAACCGCCCCGTCCTCTCTAGCTCGATAAAATACCCAAAACCAACACACGAAACCAGCGAGGGTTCCGAGGGATTTCGCGGTACGGTCTTCTTTCATTCTGAAGGGGGGTTAGAATTTTTAGAAGGAGAATGGAAATTAGTAACGAAATAAAGGGAGTGTTGCATGATCGAAATTAATAGGTAATAATGAACGCGTTGAGTAGATATTTTAAGGGTGGATACGTTCTTCGAGGTCTTACTTATTTAACGACATCATTTACAGGCCATGTCAATACGAAGAGGCTTATCATCTACTTCCGACGAATCGTTATGCGAACCATGTGAAGTAGGAGCAGTAAAGGTTTTTTTAAATAAGGTTCTGTGTTAATTCGGTTTACGCTACGTAATTTTTATATTAATATTAACGATACGATAACGTTTAAAAATTAAAAACGTTATTATAAACACTACATTGTCTATTAAAAAGGTCACTCTCTCGTAACGAAGAGAGTGAAAACATAACAATGTTTATTATTATTATTCTTACCCTCCACCTCCACCCATTTTCCTAATCCCTCCTAAATTCCGTGTGTTTAAACGGTTTATTAAACCGTAACTACGTTTAAAAAACATTCTCCCGCTGAGAACAAAAGGTGTTAGGCCTTCACTCTTTTTTAAGGATTTGGTGAACTCATTTTTTTAGTAATATATTTATAAAGCTTTAGAAGGAAATGGAACAACTTGCAACTAACATCGTGAGTGTCTATACGTTTTTTCTCTCAAAGATTGCATTTTAAAAAGATAAACGATTACGTTAAAGAGGAAGGAGGCACTAGTCGAATGAGACATGAGACCGGTGTATTCGATCGAGTCTATATTAGTGTTTTTAGTGTTAATATAACCTTTTATTCGGCTTTTTAACGTACCACAATAACTACCTGACACAAATATATTAACATACATATTAAAAATAACTAAAACCCCTCCCCCCTCAGACCGCGATGTCAATCTCCGGAACCTTCTTCGGTTCAATATACGCCGCATGGTCCGCCCCACCCGTCTCCTCAAAAGGCGGTTTCTCATCTCTCCGTACCTCAAGTAATGAGTTTCCTCAAGCTTTTAAAATAGTTGGAAGGTCCGCGAGTGTTTTCGCTCTCGCTGGATTAACTTATACTGTTGGGAAAGTTGGGGTGGAGAGTTTTAGAGATGTTGATGATCCTATTAACTCAGCTGTTGGGGGTGCTTTGACTGGTTTCATGCTTGGGTTATCGAAGAAACGTTTGGATATCGCCGCGGCGAGCGGGTTGGTTATGGGAGGGTTGGTTTTGGCGGGGGGGATTGCGGGGCCGAAGTTGTTAGGGGGGGAAGAGGGGGAAAGTAATATGAGGAGGAGGAGGAGGGGAGTGGAGAAGGTTGCGTAGGTGTTGGGAGGGGAGAGGGGGGGGAGAGAGAATATGTGTTTTAAATCTTTAAATTTGGAAGAGAGACTTCTTATTTTATTAACACCTATAGAAACGAAACGAATTGAATTAAATCACTAGACTACCTCTCCTCTCTCTTATCTCATTCGAACAACCCCCAACAACACCCCCCCCTCCCCGCCCCCCCCGAAACCCTTTCACGCCTTGTTGGGACTAATCATATCAGCGGGATTAACCCAAACCTTAAACTCCTCCTCCGTGAAAAGTCTAAGCCCATCCGGTCCCCCCGCCTCCAAAAGCGTCGTCCCCTCCTTATGCGCCTTCTTAGCTATAGCCGCGGCGTTGTCGTAGCCGATGTGACTGTTCAATGCTGTGACGAGCATTAGACTCTCTTGCATTAGTTGTGAGATTCTAGTTTCGTTTGCCTTTATCCCGACTACGCAGTTGTCGGTGAACGCGCGGGAGGAGTCAGAGATTAAACGAATTGATGAGAGGAGGCTGTTTATCATTACTGGTTTGAAGACGTTTAGCTCGAAGTGACCTTGGGCGCCGCCGACTGTGCAGGTTACGTGGTTCCCCATTACTTGGGCTGCGACCATTGTTACGGCTTCGCATTGGGTTGGGTTGACTTTTCCTGGCATTATTGATGAACCAGGTTCGTTCTCTGGGAGGGATATTTCGCCTAATCCAGAGCGGGGGCCGGAGCCGAGGAGGCGGAGGTCGTTCGCGATCTTGTTCAGGGAGCAGGCGAGGACGTTTAGGGAGCCGGAGGATTCGACGACGGCGTCGTGGGCGGCGAGGGACTCCATTTTGTTGGGGGCGGTTATGAAGGGGAGGCCCGTTTCGGAGGCGATCTCGGAGGCGATTTCGACGTCGTAGCCTGGGGTCGAGCGAGCGTTTTGGTCAGAAAAGAAAACGTACCGGTACCCGCAGTAATTACTAAATAATCTCACCTTCGAGGGTGTTCAAGCCCGTTCCTACGGCCGTTCCTCCGAGGGCCAGCTGACTCAAATGCGGCAACGTCATCTCGACGCGTTTGATGCCGTGCTCGATCTGCTGGGCGTAGCCGGAGAAGACTGCCGACGACGAGTAATGTTAGAATAAGGAAGCTGTGAAGGCTGGCGTTTGGACAATTTTTAGGTTCCTTTGTCTCACCTTGTCCGAGGGTAATGGGCGTGGCGTCCTGGCAGTGTGTGCGTCCGATTTTTATTATGGAGGAGAACTCAGAAGCCTTCGCGTCGAGGGCTGGAATAGAAGGTACAAAGGTAGAGGGGCGTTAGAATCAACGAGGAAAAAACCATGTACCGAGCGAAGCGACCCCGAGAACCCCAAAGCCGCCTGAGCGTCAGAGTGCTCTCACACACAAACACTTACCTCCGTGGAGGTGCTTCAACGCCGGGATGAGTTCGTTGGTGATCTCCGTGTACGCCGCGATGCTCATGGCAGTGGGGAACGAGTCGTTGGACGACATTCCCATGTTGCAGTGGTCGTTGGGGTGGACGGGGTCCTTGGAGCCGACCTCGCCGCCGAGCATCTGGATGGCGCGGTTCGAGAGGACTTCGTTCACGTTCATGTTGGTCTGGGTGCCGCTGCCGGTTTGGTAGACGACGAGGGGAAAGTGGGAGTCGAGCTGAGAACGCACGAAGGGATTGTGTGTGTGGGAAGTTGTGAAGTGAGTGTCGAGGGTTAGAAAAATAAATAAAATATGAAGTTGCACCTTTTTCTTCGTCGTATCTCACCTTTCCGGCGATCACCTCGTCGGCGGCGGCCATGATGGATTTGCCGACGTCCTCGGAGAGCTTGCCCTTCTCCATGTTGTACTTGGCGCAGCACTTCTTCAAGGTGGCCATGCCGCGGATGACGGGGAGGGGCATCTGCAGATGAAGATGAAGATGAAGATGAGGGAGTGTTAGGAATATGAACATGAACATGAACACAAGCGTATTATTAGCGCACCAAACCCCACCCTTCTGACTCACCTTCGCGGCCTCTCCGCCGATGGGAAAGTTCATGATCGACCTCGCAGTCTGAGCACCGTAGAGCTTGTCGCTGGGGACCTCAAGAGGCCCGAAGGTGTCGGACTCGGTTCGAGTAGACATGAAGCGGGAGAGGCGGGGGGCGCTGACGCGAGAGCGGGGTGCTAAGAGGCGGAGCATATTGTGCGGGTGACTGAAAAAAGCGAGGGGGGGGGGGAGTTAGAGTTCTAGTAGTGCGGTGGAAATGGGGTTGACGACGTTTTGCAGTTCGACAACAAGGGGGAGTTGGATTGAAACGATCAACAATGGGGAAGGGCGTTGTAGACACGACGTAAATCGAGGAAGTTACATTGGCCTGGTTCCTCTTTGTTGTTCTGAAGTTGCGTTATTGTAGTTGAATTGGGGGGAGACTGAGCCAATCCTCGATCGCCCCGGCACACTCTAAACTTCACTTCCTGAAGTTGGAGGGAAAGGACCGAGTATGGGGCGACTGGTTTTGCATATGGGCATGGCTTTGGATTTCTAGGTCGGAACCGAGCTTGCAGTAGGCGCAGATTCGCCTTTGAGGTTTACCTTGGCTGACTTGATGATCCTCCCATTTCGCATAACATTCCTGCGAAAGGAAATGGCTGACTTTCTCATTCATTATTACGAATTATGTCGAAAAGAACGTCTGATTTCGTCTCGAATGCAATTGAAGTACTAGATCCGAACAATTTAGAAGGCGGAGGTGACGAGGAGGAAGTATTTGAAGGCTCTGAGCTGGATTCTCCTGCCGACGAAACCCCAGCCGTTGTCGGAGGTGATGATTTCATGCATACAGACGACTTCAGGCGGCTGTTCGTTGATTTCGTTATGGTTGATACTTTAGTTGCGATGCGTTGGCTTGATAGAAAATGGCACAAGGTCGTTGAGAAGAAGCTGACTGAGTTTGAAGATGAGCCTTTCGGCGAGGAAATTGTTCATGGAGGGAATGATATAAGTTGGAGTGAAGCTATTTCTGATGCGAGGAAGGAAAGGATGAAGCAGGTAACGAAGGTCGTCTTCCTTCTGAATATTACTAAGGTCGGAGATTGTGCATGCAAGTGGGCCTCCAATCTCGTCGCTGTAGACATCCCCGAAGGCATTACAATCATCGGTAATTATTCCTTCGCTTACTGTCGTAGTTTGGAAGACATAAAGTTCCCAAAGTCGTTAACATCAATTGGTTACTACTCCTTCTGGAATTGCTCCAGTCTAGAAGAAGTCGATCTCCTTCACACGAACGTTCAAGAATTAGGTGAAGCTGCCTTCGGAGATTGCATGAGTTTAAGAGAGATGAAGATCCCGGACTCGCTTCAAGAGCTTGGTGAAGATGTCTTCTACAAATGCTCCGAGCTAGTCCCACCCACCATAGACATAGATGACAAGATTAATTCCAACGATGTAACGTCCGAGGTTATCGCCTACCTCCGCTCTATACAATAATTCACCACATTCACCACTTTGAAATTTTGTATTAAGAAAAAAGACGATTTTCGTTTGTTTCAAAGCTCCTATTATTTTCATCCCATCATTTTCAAGCTGCAAGCTTCTCAGCTATCCGCGTCAGCAGCTCTTTTGTCCCCTTCTCCGCTTCCTCTCTCCTCCTCTCCGCCTCTGAGAGCCTCCTCTTCAAGTCTTTTTCTGCTTCCCTCCTTTCTCGGATGTCCTCTTGAATCTTCATTTTGTTCTCCTTGGCGTCCTCCTTTCTGGCTACCTCGCTGTCCTCAAGCTTGCGTTCAAGCCTCGTCACTGCTAACTTTAGAGCACGAACCTTCCCCGCCCAGTCGGACAACTCGTTGCTCTCTATGGTTGGTACTAACACCTGTAGCCAGGTGGGGAACCTAACTTCGTCGCCAGTCGACTTATGCTCCTGCCCGCGGAGTCCTACCTCGAACTCCAGTATCACTTGCGCTCTGGCCATCATGAATTCTGCCTTGGCATTCTCCTGGATTTTATCGAAAATATCTCCCATAATGGCGATAAGGAGGTTCAGCATAACAATATTTATGAAGTAAGCGAAGAAGACAAAGAGGAGGGAGGCAACTAGCCTGTTGAGGCTTCCATTGACGTCGTCCAACTCAAAACCACTGAATATGAGAGAGTAGCTCTTCAGAAGTGAAAGCGGAAAGCTCAGCGACATGCTTTCGTTTTCGAATGTCTGGCCCTCGAAAGTGATAAAGAAGCTAGCAGAGAAGCCAACCATGCAGGTAGAGAGGATGATCAGGAAGTTGCCCGTGCCTCCTATGATGCCCAAGATCATCCGGACAAGCTCGCCGCTGTTCCTGTCAAAGCCCTGCATGTAATACAGCGTATTCAGGAAAGCCAGCGGGAGCGCTATGGACATTGCTAGTCTGCTTGAGATGGGAGGGGCTGAGCTAAAAGCCTCGAAGGCCCGACAAGCATAAACGATATAAATGCTAGAGAGAGACGCCACGTCAAGGATGACCCAAGGGTCTTTCAGGTGATTCCGTAGGCTCATGGTGCGCATGGTGATCTGCCTGTGCAGATGCTTCGCAAACCACAAGGATAGAACAACAGTGATGAGCATGGGTACATTGCCCAGGAGCTTGATTACTCCTTCCTGTTTGTGTATGGACCGCTGGCTTAGGGCGTCCACCGTCATGGTGAGTACCATGACAATGTCGAGTAACATGAACCGGCGGAACATGTCCTTGACAGAGGTTTCCCACTTGTACTCGATGATACTCATGACGACCTCATTCTCAAAGACGCCGTATTTCTTCGTTGAAGTAGCGGCCTGCACCAGAGCTTTGAGAAACTTTGAGTCGTGGGAGGCGACGCCCTTCAAAGGACAGAACTTCGCAGTGACTGGATCACCGGTAGTCCCGTCCTGCTCTCCTTCCTCCAAGTCCTTGATCGCACCCTTCCAGTGACCGTGAGGGACGCGCTTCCTGGAGCCAACGATGAATCGATCGTTGGAACTCTTTTTGAAAACAAACCTTTTAACTCCCTCTAGCACCTTGACGTCGCCAGATGTGATTAGTTTCAGCTGAGAGACAAATTCAAGTGCCTGTTCGGGCGCCTTTGTGATCGCATCGCAGAGTACATTTACATGCAGGAGCTCTTGCGGGTGAACCTCGTGGCTCGTATGGTCTCTTGAAAAGGGAAACGAGTACGATTGTGAGAAGAGGAGCTTTAAACATTTGAATATCACTCCTAGGACAGAGGGGTCTCTCCTTTGGAGGGCAAGTTCTAGGGGCGTCTTGCCCTTGTTGTCTTCATCCATCAATGCAAAGAAGGCAAGTTTTTGCCTGCTGATTGGTCCCATATCATCCATCAAATATTTCGCTTCGTAATCTCCAACAATTAATACTGCTTCCAAGAAACGGCTGCGGTCCTGGTCGACCGCGAGGTGGACCAAGTTTGTCAACAAAATGTAATCAGGCTCGACTAGGCCTGTGGGAACCTCAAGGAGCGCGGTAACAGTTTCCGACTGACTCCAGTCGAAGAGGTCGCCTTGCTTATCTTCGACTTTGCACTCCTCTAGGAACATTTTGTGGAATAGTGACGATGTCAGATGGAATCTGGGGCTTATGTCCTCGACGTTAACAGTTTTATCTGAGGAAGCAGAAATGAGGTGGTTTCCATCGGAACTAAAAATACAGTTCTGCACAGCAGAAGTGTGCGCGCCATGAAAAGTACAGAGGAGACTGTTGGATTTGAGACTCCACAGTTTGAGCTTCTTGTCTGTCGAGCCAGTGGCGATCATTTCACCTGATGGATGAATGGCGACAGAAGTCACTGTTTTAAAATTTCGAAACGTTTGAAGAAGCTCGCCATCTTCCATGTCCCAGACGATTACGTTTCCGTCGCCGGAGCCAGAAACGATAGACTTGTCATCGGGGGTGATGGCAACGCTCTTAACGTCTTTTGAATGCCCTCTAAGAATTTTTAGTTTTCTGCAACTCTCGACGTCCCATACGACCACATTGTTGTCAAAGGACCCTGAAACAATCTGCGACGAGCGAAGCGAGCCGAGGAGCGGAGCGACGAGTTAGAAATGTAGCGTGTAGATTGACGTATAAATATCCAGCACACACGCCTCTTCGCGCGCGAGGCCCGAGCGTTAATGAGTACCGAGGCCCCGCTCCTCGCACACTCGAATTTGGCAGCAGCAACTTTACATTTGGAATTATCGGGCGCTTCGCTCCTCGCAGCCTCTCACCTTCTTGCCGTCGCTCGTTACTGCCAGCGCAAAGACGAAGTTAGTGAGTCCAATGAAATCTTTCGTCTCCTCTCCCGTTTCCAAACTGTACTGCTTAAGGGCTCCGGTGCGTCCACCTGCGTAGAACATTTTCTCGTCTGGCGCCCAAGCAAGAGCAAACGGCGTCTTCTTCTCTAGAGCAATCCTATATATTTCTTCACCCTTGTCCACATCCCAAACTATGATAGTCTCATCGAGCGAGCACGACACTACTCTAGTTCCATCTTTTGACATAATAGCGGCATTCACGCATTTTGCGTGTCCCTCAAGCTGCGACAAGCGAAGCGAGTTGCAATAGAATGGTCGTTCGTGTTGTTAATAACGGCGTATAGTTTGGCAGCAGCGACGTTACGCACGGAACGGAAGTATCGGCCATGCACATCAATATGCAGTACAACCAGCCTCTTCATTTTCATTTCGTCGCTTCGCTCCTCGCAGCCTCTCACCGTGACCTTGAGTTCCCAGGTGTTGTAATTCCAGACGCGCACAGATTTATCGGCGCTGTCCCCACAAGAGACCAAAAGACCAGCAGTGTGAGCGAGGTACACATACATAACTTTGCCAACATGGCCCGTCACTTTTACCGGAAGGCTTCCTTTATACGCGAGGTCCCAAAGAACAACAGTACCGTCGTACGAAACGGAGATGATCTTGCTCCCCTCGATGTACCTGACAGCATGCACGCCTTTGGAGTGGCCTTCGATCCTTCTCATCGGAAATCCAAATTGCGTATCCCACAACCGAATTGTCTTGTCCTCAGAACCAGAGGCTAGATAACGCCCACAAGGCGATTCAGAAAGTCCGCGAATCGCGGCCATGTGGCCAGTGAGAGTAGTCTCCAGGGCCCATTCTGTCGTGTCATCTGAGGAGGTGTCAAACATTCTGATCGGTCCATCTCTGGAACCGCAATAGAGTTTGCGGCCATCTTTACTGAAGGAAATGGCAGTTATGAGGCCGGCGCTGACCTTCAACGAGGCCAGAATTTCCAACGTAGAAACAGAGTACACCTCGAGGCAGCCAAACGAGCCCCCGAGGCAAAGGTACAAATCGTCAGGGCTGAAAGCAAGGCAACCGGCAACGTGATGAATCCCATCTTCTTTTTGTTCTCCGTGGAAACTCTTAATTACGCGTTGTGGTTCGTTGGGAGTCAGATTCCACATCACCACACTCCCCTCCGAATAGGACGAAGTGACGAGAAACTTCCCATCCCTCGAAATAGCAATACCTGAAATTAGTTTTTTACCGTGTCCCTCGAAATCACGGATGATCTTCCCCGTCTCAACGTCCAGCAAGAAAATTTTACCGAAGGCCGTGCCGAAGCACACCGTGTCACCGTGGCACGCAAGGGCCGTGGGGGCGCCGAACCACCCTGGGAGGCAACCGGGCAGGCAATGATCCCCCAATTTCGACGCAACCGATGTCACCCTTGTCATATCACGACGGTAGAGGTAACCGTCCTGGCATCCGGCAAGGACGTAATTTTCGCACACAGCCAGGGTTCGAAATGACTGCGACGGCGACAAGGGAAGCGAGGAGTTAAAATTGTGTAGCGGTGGTGGCGGCGGAGCGGAGCATTCCGGCGAATATAGAGGGAGAGAAGCGACCAACCGAGCAATAGTGAGTATCGAGCGCTCTAGACTGCAGCTTCTCACCTTCTTTCGGTCCTCGCTTTCCATCAACACCTGCTGGTAAGAATTGGCCAAGGGCCAAGCAAGAGAGGGCGAGACTACTAGGCCGAGTTCAGGTGAGGTGCCTGGGAGCTGACCAAGAACGCCAGTGCCAATATCAACTTTAACCATGTTGTCTTACAAGGAAAAGGTTGAGTGGCCAGATTTACCTGGTAAGGGTTATTTATTTAACCTGGAGGATGGAGGGGAAGATGGGGGGGGAAGGTTGAGGAGAAAGGGGAGGCGTATTATATTAATTCACGTATTAAGCGAAATTTGTTTCAAAGCTCCTATTTTTTTTTTACTTATTTTCAGCTGACTTAAAAAATCGAGGCTGGGCTCTACTTAGCTTCGTCTCCCGGTGCCGCTCATTTGCCTCCTCGCGGACCAGACTTTCTCATTGAATTTTCTAATACTTCTATTGAATTCGTTTCTCTGCCCCGGAGGCTGGGATAATATCCTGATGATTTCGTGTTCTATTCCTGCGCGAGCGTGGAACATAATATATATATGTATATATATATATTTGAGTTAACACGAACTGTCTGAAACTCTCGTTCACTACTAACACTACTAAAAAGTCTCACCTTCCGCCATCGGACCTAAACTCGTACTGCAGTCCTTCGCCGTCTTCTTGACCCACTCCACGACGAGCTGAGGACAGAGCGAAATAAGCTTGTACAGGACCCCCGCTATGCTCGCGGAACCCGAGTCGATGAAGAACAACGGCGTGTCCCCTAGCAGA
Organism: Triparma strigata; assembly: GCA_030267945.1. NCBI lineage: Eukaryota > Bolidophyceae > Parmales > Triparmaceae > Triparma > Triparma strigata. The sequence continues at coordinate 80,982 of BRXY01000286.1, forward strand.
GCCCCGAGGGTGCCCTTGACGATGTCCTCCCCGGCGTTGACTATGGCGTTCTGCAGCCCCTCGCACTCCTCGTGGCCGATGCTTATGTAGGAGGAGGAACAGAGCATATTATATTATTAGAGTTAGACAATGCGACGGTGATCGACTGGCGAACGTTCCTCTCACCTCTGCGACAGCCCAAATTCTATCGAGTTCTCGAGGAAGGAAAGGACCCCCTTGTTGGCGTCTCGGTGGTGGACCTGCAGCCCGACCACGGCGCACTTCAACGTCTGGCAGAGCAGGTCGCCCCCCTTGAAGAGCAGGGCGGGGCAGTACCTAATGAACCGCGAGAGGAGGTAAAAGTACTCCTCCACGACGTCCGGGTGGTTCGTGAAGGCCTCAAGGTTGGTGAAGCGCTTGAAGACGCTCTGACTCTGGGTGACGATCAAGTTGTACAGCTTGTCGGAGCACTGCGTTGTGTTGAGTGAGAACGTACGTAGGTTGAGGAGAGCCCCAAGTGAACATCTCTTTCTCACCTCCTGCACCCCAGCGAACTCCGTAATACAGATGGCCGAACAGTACAGGTACGGGCTCTGGAAGGTGTGGTCGAACACCGCCGCCAGGAGCTGCATAAGCGGCTCGAGTAGCGGGGCGAACTCTCTCTTGCAGTTCCTCAAAGCGTACTTGAAGAGCCTCGAAATGTTCTCGGACATGTTCCCGTCGTTGCCGTAACGCTCAACGAACGTCGTCAGCATAGGCCAGCACTGCTGCATGAGAGATAGGACGAGGTTGGGCTGGTCGGACGAACGCTGAGGGTTAGCGTGGGTGCATATAACCGTCAGACGCTGGACGACCCCGCTGACCATCTTAGGGGTTACGCCTGCGCCGGAGCCGACGGCCATCTGCGACGAGCCGAGAGCGGAGCGACGAGTTAGAAATATAGCGTGTAGATTGACGGACATATAGATATCCAGTACGCGCGAGGCCCCGCTCCTCACATACTCTCACCTCGAGCTGCCCCCCTACGGGGGTCATGACCCTCTGCAGAGTCAACCCGGCGTCTGCGTAGCTCATCTTTGACATGAGCTTGCAGACACCCTCGAGGATCTGGAGCTCGTCCTGGATCTCTATGCCCGAGCCAGTCAGCTGCGACGACGACGACGACGAGAGTTGGGTAAGCAGTGGAGTGGAGTGGAGTGGAGTGGAGTGGAGTGGAGCGACCGTCAAGGTTAGGGTCAAATACAGCAGCAGGTAGAGTCCACGGTATTATATTGTTACCCCCCTTCCTCTCCCCTCACCTGATCATAAAGGTTAACAACGGGTCCGCTCAACTCCGGCCCGCAGCTCTCACACAGGTGCTTCACAGCCGCCGAGCTCGCTTGAGAGCACTCGGGGTCCCTCAAGTTCAAGAGGAGGTAGTTGAAGAAAGGTTCGAGGTAAGTTGGGTTGGAACTTATCCAGGAGGAGTAGCAACCGATTAAGGAGGCGGAGGTGTGACGGAGGATAGATGGTTGAGAGGTAGGGTTTGACGCGAACGTGTTAACCATGTTCATTACGTGGGGGATTACGGCTGATTCGGAGCGGGGGATGTAGCGGGAAATGCTCTTGATGGCGTAGAGGCAGGCCTCGATCTGCTGCCAGGGGGGGTTGGAGGAGGAGGAGCAGATATGCTGGAGCCTCTGGAGAAGACGTGTGGGAGGGATTGGGGGAGGCCCCGGGGGTAAGTATTAGATTGAGTTGCACCGAGCGATAGCGAGAACCCCCACGTGAACATACCAAGGCCCAACCAAGTCAAACTCGTTTCAGTTATTCCTCACCTTCCCTATCTGAACAATGACCGCATCGCCTCCCAAAAGCCTGCAGCAGTCCTCCACCGTGTCAGCGGTGTAGCTCCTGTTGCTCTTTACATCGTCATCCATATCCTCCTTACTCTCCACCCCTTCCGGCAGCACAAGTAAACTACAGCATACATCAGTAAGCTGCATTAGGAGAGGGTAAAAGTAGTCGACCTTTTGCTGACGGAAATCGTAAGGCTCGAGGACTTCTAGACCGCCTACGAACCTGTACCAGAAATTCATTGTTATGCAAGCGGTGCTTTTGTCGGGGATGCTGAAAGGTGAAAAGCCGGTATGAGAGAAAGAACGCGTTACGTGTGTCGTTTTTGCCTTTTACTCCTTTGTTTTTCCGATTGAATTGTCGTTTTTATCTCACCTAGCGCATTTCAATACGAGTTCCACAAGCATGACCTGATTCATCTCCTTCGGGTCGAGTAATAGACTCAAGAAGCTCTCGCCCATCTCGGTGAAGACGCGGACGTAGGCTAGGACCTTGTCTTCGTCGTGGGAGTGGAGGGTGAAGGGGGAGGTTAGGGACATTAGGGAAGGGATTAGGAGCATTACTAAAGGGACGTTACGGGGATCCTTTGGGATGGAAGAGAGGTGGGGGGGGGGGGGGAAGGGAAGCGGTATTAGAATATTTTTAGTGTGTGTGTGTGTGTGTGTGTATTTTTCGGTGTTGTTGTGTCCTCACCTCCGACTCGTATTTTCTAAGAACTTCGACAACAACATCAACAGCGCTCTCAAAATATCCGCTCTCAGGCGTCGCCAATATCTCCAAACAGTTCCCCAACCAGTTAGGTAAAGTTTCAGTGTTGGAAGGTCCTGGTACTGTCATGCATTGTACTCCGCAGTCGACGTATCGAACCCATGATTTAAGTGTGTCCATTGCTTTAGGTGCGTCGAGGTCGTTACTACGGATTATGGAGTTACAGAGGTCGGCTACTAGATTGAATTGGGAGGAGATCGAGGACTTGTAGGAGGAGGAACCGCGGAGGGACTCCTCGGAGATTGACTTTAGGATTAGGAGGAGGCAGCGGGGGGAGAGGCCGGGGGAGGACATGAGGTCGGGAATGCAGGTGTTCCAGTTCAGCTGGATGGAGAGGACGGCGACGCAGAGGGATAGCTTTTTGAGCGAAGCGAATACGTTAGCGAGTTGCCGAGGGAGAGAAGCGGGAGAGAAGCGACCGAGTGAGCCTTCTGGAGCCTTCTGGAGCCTTCCTCACCTGAGTAATAATCTGCAACGAACTCCCCCCCTCCTTCAGCATCTCAAACTGCAGCAGCATCTTAATAAGCTCCTGCCTCAGCTGCTCCAGCGACTCCTTCCCCGGCAGCTGGTTGAGGTCGTACTTGAGTTTGTTTCGGAGGGTCTGGGAAGCGAAGAAACCGGTTATTCCAGCGTCGGAGGATTGGAGGATTGAAACGCAGATTGACCACGCGGAGGGGGATTGCTGGAATTGGGTTAGGAACTGGTTGGCTTCGGCTGAGAGAGAGAGAGAGAGAGATGTTAGTGATATTGTGTGTGTTCACAGACTTGTCTTTTGGTCTGCTTTGCTGCTTTCACTTAATTTCCTTCACTCTGTCCTTCACTCTGTCCTTCACTCTGTCCTTCACTCTCACCTTGTGTCTGCTGTGTATTATTAGGATTAGCTGCTCCTTGAAATACTATTGATACGGCAGCGGCAACTTGTTCTAAGCTCATGATGATAGCAGTACAGTGATAATACTACTATCAGTGATAGTAGTAGTATAGTATTTGTGACTATTATATATATATATATATATCTGAAGTAGTGTGAAGAGTGTGAAGAGCGTGATGCAGGAACGGTGCTTCGATTGTAAATAAATACTAGAATAGAATACTAGAATAGACTATTCTACTGACGACGTCGCTAGACCACCAATTATGATTAAATATATATAATGAGATTGATAATAGTATCAGTAGCGAGCGAATAGGCGCTGAATTTGCTACAAATGAATTTTTACTAAAATCGACTTTTTCAGGGAATTGCACGATAAATCTCAAACCGTTTCTCTCAAGTAACGTGAAGCAGCAACGCGGCTTTATTAATCGCACGACGACTACCCGCTAGGCTATATTTATCTCTAACTAAGAAATTCCTTCACGTAGTCATCCAAACTCTCTCCTCTTAAAACCCCGACTCGGCTTTATTTCGCACGACGACTACCCGCTAGGCTATAGTTAGTCATCCAAACTCTCTCCTCTTAAAACCCCGACTCACCATGGGCATAGTCTTCGGTAAAACCGGCGTCGCCGAGCCAACCTTCGAGGTCCTCGCCTCCTGTACCTCCTACGAAATCCGTCGTTACTCTCCTCGTTTCGGTATAACCACCACCTGTGCGTCCGACAACACCGGCTTCCGTTCCCTCGCTGGTTACATCGGCGTGACTGGTCCTCCTCAAAACTCTCTGTCGGAATCGATTTCAATGACGGCTCCCGTGATTAAATCCGAGGGTAAAATGCAGTTTATATTGCCACAGAATTACGATGACCTATCAAAAATACCTAAACCTAGCAATGAAAATGTGAAGGTGTTTAGTATTCCTGAGGAAACGGGTGCTGTGAAGGTTTTCTCAGGTTGGGTAAATGATGCGAAAGCTGAGGAGGTAAAAGCTTCGTTATACGAGGGGCTTAGGGAGGGGGGGGTTGTGCTTGGAGAGGGGAGGAAGTGGCAGCTTTGGCAGTATAACCCTCCGTTTACTATTCCGTGGTTGAGGAGGAATGAAATATGGGTTGAATTGAAGGAGGAGGAGGTTAAGAAGGCGAAGGAATACTGCAAGAAGAGCGAGTAAAATCACAACGTTCTGCATTGTTGTTGTTCTAAAGTCCACACAATTGTATTATTATTATAAGCGTTCTCTGTATCAACCCCCCCTTCAGAAGATCTCGGGCTCAAAGATAGCCAGCTGGTCTGCATCCCCTAGTTCGCTTCCGTCCTCGTACCTCACATCTCCAACGACAACGTTCGACGTCCAGTAATCTCCATCGACGTCACCATGGGCAGGGTTTACTTGAGCCTTAGGAGCTGGCCCCCAGGCCGTATCTGATTGGTCCCACGCGTTTCCCTCTACGTGGTTCATAGAGAAAATGTTTTGGAAGGATTTTCGAGAAGCGTCTTTCCCATTACCTCCGGAGCTGAGGCCGTTACGGCGGTTGTTCTTGATGAGGTTGTTTAGGATGAAGTTGGATTGGACGGGTCCGACTTCGTTGGAGTATACGGAGATGCCGTTTTCGTTGTTTATTACGGTGTTATTGAAGAGGACGCAGTGGTCTGCGGACTGGTCGGGTTGGAGTGAAGAGGGTGAGTTAGTATATGCTGCGCATTTCCAGCTCGTCAGCGCCGCTCGCTCCTCGCCAACATTCACAGCTTCTCACCTCCTCTAGGAAAATACCCTCTTGCCCATTGTGATCGCAGTGATTGTTCCAGGCGACGGAGGAGGACGTGTAAGCATCAAAATCGAGCGCGTGCATCGAGCAGTAGGAGACACGGTTGTCGTGGACGAGGGCGTTCGAGACTACGAGGGTCCAAATGCAGCGGGTCTGGAGCATTCCAGTGTCGGCGTCCCCTCCGACGATCGAGTTGGACACCTCGGCGTGAGGAGATTCGTTCACACCGATGACGCTGAAGCTGTTGTTGGCCATGGCACGAACATTCCTGACGGCGTTCTTCGAGCCGCCGGTGATGGAGACTGCCATGTAGCCCTTCTCAGGGTCGGTGACGTCTACGGAGGTAGCGTCTATGGTGCCTCCAATAAGGGAGGAGAAGACGGTGTTGTTCATCTGCACCAATGCAGCGAACCTCGCCGATCCTTCCAGTGTAAGGTTCTTGGCCGGAAGTATTTTCGCCCCTGGGCTGAGCTCCAGGACGAAGAGGGAGGGAAGGTCGAGTGGGACGTCGGCGAGGTAAGTTCCCTCCAAGGTCAAACGACGCAAAATCGTTTCACCATTGACTTGTGTAGTGCTCGTTGTCTCTTCATCGCTCACGGGCTCGTAATTCAGGCCAATGAAGGACCTGATCTGGGATGTGTAATTTCCAACGAAGGTGCCGGTCGTGGTGGACCAACCGTCGCTCAGGGTGAACGAGTTGTTGGCAGAAGCAAGAGGAGACAGCCAACAATACCAAAGGAAGATTCGGAGTGATTTTATCATTTTTAGTCGAGGAGGGGGGGGAGAGGGTAGCGTTTGGGGGGAGGGAGGGCTAGAGTTGTTGGGGGTGGGGTTGATTGGGTGGGAGCGTAGCGAGTGTGCTGTTTTGGGTGGGACTGATTGTGGGGGAGCCAGCGAGATGCCTCTTGGATATTTACTCTCGAGTGCCTCAGAGTGACAGATTGCCAATAGTCGACGATATTTTACGGAGCTCCTAGCCATGGACAAAGATGACAAGACGAAGGCTGCGGTGAAGCAGCTCAGGACCCGGCTGATGGCCCAGGTCAAGAAGCTTAAGGGCCTGAAGGACAGGAGGCAGGCCTTGCTCGACGAGAACAGAGAGCTGACCATTGCCATCGCAAAGAAGCGGGGCGAGACGCTGTAAGTTGTGGGGGCGTGGGGGTTAGGGTTTGAAGTGCTTGACACTTTTCTAACGTTCTTTCGCGTCGCCGATTATTCGCATAGGCACGTCAAAAAACCAACAGGTTTTAGGGCCAGCGGCACAGCGCCCTCCTACAGCTACGCCAGTCGCAAGCAGAGGACAAGCGTACATATGGACAAGATCATGGCCAAGAAGGCCGAAGAGGATAAGGCCAAGGCGAAGCAGAAGGCGAGGGAGCTGAAGGCGTTTGGAGGGGGGGGGGCGAAAGGTGTTGCTTCCGGACCAGGGTCCCCTCTGCTGGCCATGGCATCGCCTGCGAAGAAGCGGTTCACGCTGAACAGGACGAGCAGCAGTGGCAGCAGCAGCGGAGGTGGAACAGTCCCACCCGCATCCCCTTTGATGGCAGCAGCGTCACCAGCGAAGAAGAGGCTCACGCTAAACAGGACGAGCAGCGGGGCCGGTGGCGGTGGCCTGCTCACTGAGAAGAAGAAGATAGGGGGGCGATACTTTCCGCCCGGACTGAAGGGGGGCGTGAAGGAGGGAGAGGAGGAGGAGGACGACGACCGCAAGATGCCCCACAATCCTGATCTGGTTCCTCCTCCGGCGGATGCCCCCGCAGCCGCCGTTCCCCCACCGGCGCCCACGCCCAAGCGCCCTAGCTTGGTCAAGATCCCCAGCGTTCACGGCGAGGAGGAGGAGGTCATGAAACTGATGCTGACCACGGAGACCAAGCTGATTAATTTAACAGGGTTCAACATGTCCAAGATGAAGCTCGAGGAGATCACTCGGCTGCGCTTGTCGGGAGGTTTGATGACGAGGGAACAGTTCGAGAGCTTCAAGAAAATGAGTGTTCAAGATGACAGTAATGCAAAGGACATTGACGAGCTCTTTTCTGAGGCTGAGAGGGTGCTGCCTGTCTTCAAGCAAACCATGCGGGATATCGTTGAAGCGATCGGTTTGTCACCTGACGATCTCGTTATGGTGGACGGGACGGCGTTGCATAGCGGAGAGACCGTCCTTACCTTCGCGCCTTTGAAAGGGGCTGAGCGGGCGAAGCAGAAAATGAAGGACGACTACGAGGGCAACCACCTCTGCCTCCTTGACCTCGTGCGCTGCTCGATCATCGTCCAGACCGAGGAGCAGATAGCCGGCGTCTTGCAGAAAATGCTGGACATTGGCATCTTAGTTCGGTTGAAGAACCGATTTGCGAATCCGCTTCCCACGGGCATGCGTGACTGCTTGCTGAACGTGAAGGTGGACGGGCACGTAGCAGAGGTGCAAGTTCATCAGGCTCATATCTTTGAAGAGAAGCACACGATGCACATCTACTACGAGTTCTTCCGCGAGATGTTCCCGAATGGGGCCGACTCGTACGAAGAGCTCATGAGGCAGGTGGCAGCGCTTGGAAATTTGGGGACGGAGGGTGGGCAAGGGGAGGGGAGCGTGGCGTGGGGGATTACAAAGATCTTGAAGGAGGGCGACTTGGGGAGGCTGAGGGGTTTGGCGAGTTTGGTGGGGAGATTGATAGGGTTTGGGGATGTGGCGTTAGAATTGGTATTGAGGAAGAGGATTGCGGAGGTTTTGGAGGGGGGGGGGGGAGGGGTTGTAAGGAGGGAGGGTGAGGGTGTGGAGGGGGAGGCGGGGAGGAGGCTAGAACTGTTGGAAGCTTATACTGATTTGGGGTATGCGTATAGTGGGGTAAGGGATTTTGATAAGTGTAAGAGATATTATGAGAAAGCCAAGATGGGGTACGAAGAAGAACTGGGGCTTGATAGTGAGAAGGCACTTCAATTGACCTATAAGTTGATCTGTGCCACTGGAATGAGTAAGGGGGAGAAAATTGAGAAGTTGAAAGCCTTGGTGGAGAGAATGGTGGGGGCGTTAGGGGAGGAGAACGTTGTCACTTTGGATACGCTCAACACACTTGGTGTTATGCTGAAGAATAATGGAGAGTATGAAGAGGCGAGGAAAGTTTACGAAAGGTGTGTGGCAGGGCAGGAGAAGGTGCTAGGAGAGTATCATAAGGATACGCTGGCGACGGTGACTAATTTGGGGGTAGCTTATAATAGGTTGAAGGATTACGAGAAAGCGTTGGAGTGCTATGAGAGAGCTTTAAAGGGAAGTGAGAAGACGCTGGGTAAGACTCATCCTGAGACGCTTGTGACTGTGATGAATATTGCAAATGTTTATAACGTTGGATCAGAGAACTATGGGAAAGCTGAGGAGCTTTATCAGAGAGCACTTGAGGGGTATGAAGCGCAGCTTGGGAACGATCATATAGAAACAATGCGATGCGCAGAGAACTATCGGGAATGTCTGAAGTCGAGTGGAAATAGTGCAGGGTTGATAGAGCTGAAGAGATCACATCCAAACGTAGAAAGCTATGATACATAATTGTCATCAAAATACAAATTCCAAGCACTTCATTAATTTACTTTAAGATATATTTTGTAGATGTGGTATGTTAAATACTGTAAAGAATATTAAGGAGTGCTAGAAGCCTGAGCAAAGCGAAAACAGATACCTACGGAGCCTAGAAAGAGGTGATAAGGAATAGTACGCCAAGTCCCCACAGCATGTGATTCTCGTCAGTTAGGTGAAAATACAATGATATAAATTTTTCCTTTATATTATTAAACTGCTGAACCGAACGAAGCGAGGGAGGGTGCGGGGAATCAGCCACAAAGGAGAGGGTTATGGTTATGGTTATGGTTATGGTTATGGTTATGGTTATGGTTATGGATGCACAGTTCAGCTCGTTTCAGAACGATATTTCCGTTAGGGATATGGTTATGGTTTATGGTTATGGTTATGGTTATGGTTATGGTTATGGTTATGGTTATGGTTATGGTTATGGTTATG
>BRXY01000287.1:0-31908 GCA_030267945.1 Triparma strigata
CCCTAACCCTAACCCTAACCCTAACCCTAACCCTAACCCTAACCCTAACCCTAACCCTAACCCTAACCCCAATAAAATAAAATGTTTGATTATAAAAATAGTACCATTCTCAGGTTTCACTGTATCTGCAGGTCCTTCCTAACAACGCCTCCTGCTGGCATCACTTTTGAGCTGGAAGCTTTCTTCCTACTCAGAATTATTTTAATACTCCTTTGCCCGCTATTCTGCTCTTCTTTTCCTCCCACGATCAAAGCTTCTTCATCTTCATTCTGAGCCTCCATCTTATCTCTTCCGTCTATATATCTTGTCTTGTTTGCTGGCTTCATATCTTCTGGAACGATTGACTTCCACTGATCTGTAAACCATTCCGGCTTCTCTTCTTCCCATGTCGCCCAACCCTTTTTCACCCATACTGCCACTTTGTCCCTGATCGTCAACCAGTGCACTTCGTTGTTATAGAATAAATCTGCTTTCATTACATCATCACCTTCAAGAAATGTCCTCCTGGTCGCTTCGCCCCCAGTTTCGATGCTGAAGAAGGTTTTTCTATATTTACCCTTGATTAGTAAAACAAAAGTCCCAACCAAAACTACCAATGCAGTGCCTAGAAAAGGCAGAATACTCTTACACAAATCAGAAATGGTAGTTGAGAGCTTACCATCTTCGATATACATTAGCAACGTCAGCCCCATTAAAGGGATAAAGATGTTCATTGTGAAATATAAGCCGCCGACTTCCTTGGGGTGTCGTAATTGCATGCAGCAGGTGAAATCTACAACAAATTTCACAACGACACGAACAAGTAAGGAAATTGCGAAGCCAGCTGCGCCGGGAACCGGCACCCAGTAGCGAAAATCTCTTCTCACTACCTTCACTCCAAGATAAAAAATCATCTCGCCTCCTAAGTAACCTATCGCATAATTCATCGCTATAGATCCAAGGACAGCCACAAAAATACCTTTGATTAGGACCTGGACTGCTGATGTTAAGATCATGGTGACGAATAAAGTTGCTCTTTTACTTGCAGCATCGGGCACGTATCCGTAGAAGTCCGGAAATGTTGCTCTCTGTTTGGGATCCTGTGATTTTGTAGCGAAGAGAATTTGTTCAGTTAGAACAATTACCGCACCTTCTCCACTTTGATTTGAACCTCAGCATCGTCATCCTCGAGACAACTTACCGTATCGAAGTCGTAGCTGAGCGTTGCGCTAATAAATCCCGTTGTCAAGAGCGATACTGCCAGCGACAAGTAAGCCGCCATCGTAACATTCTCTCCGCTGATTATGGTTCTGACAATGGCACTCAATTGGATTATGATTCCAGGAATGCTCTCTGCAAACAGTTCAATAAGTTTACTGAACGTCATCTCCAACATAGGGTCAAACTGAGTATCTTTCTCCTGTTCTGCGCCCATGGCAACACGATACGCATCTAATGGCGCTTTGAGGCCCGTCAAAACGATCAAGCACTCCTTCAGGATCCGCAATAAACCCTTCTTTCGGTTCTGAACCACCACCATCATAAGCTGAATTCCTATCGATGTCGACAAGCTGGCCAACTGTGCAGTCCTAAACGCAAGTTGCTCTTCGCCTCTGTCCCAAAATTGCTTCAGTACAATCAGGTCGGTTGCTAAATCACTCACACTTAGCACCGCGCCGAGTGTGACTCGCCACATTAACCCCCAAGCCGCTGTCTTGACGATTCCTTTACTCAATTCGAGGATCATTGGCTGAAACCATTCGTATTTTACCATGAGCTCCTTCACCGCTCGGTTCTGGACCCGCCACTGATCGACTCCTGCAGCGACCAGCTTCTTCGATTTCAGCGCCGGGATCAAATTCTTGCCTATGCGGATTGCTTCCTTCTTGCTAACGCACACCAATTTGGTATGCACAGCTTTGTTCATGTTCAAATTGCCTCGTAATGCAGGAATCATCATCGCCTCGAATGGCCAAGGTAACTGCTCCTGCAACTTCTTCAGGGCTCTACTTTTCAGCAGAACTTCCTTGAACCTCCCAACACGCATCTTCGATGACGACGCCTTCCACAATAAATCGTGTGCAAATGCCTTGCCGTCTCTAACCCCGAACTCTGCCAGTGGCACCAGCCTTTGGAAGTAGATCGAAACTTCTACCATCTCCTCGAGCCGGTGCTCTACAAAGGCCTTTCCGGCACCACGGCTAATGCCGAATCCAAGCTCGAGCTCGCAGGCGTATTCTAATTTTGTCAAGCCTTCGCTCAACCTTTTGAGCCAGATTCCCACAGTCTCTTTCGCCCATCTAGATCCCGTGGAGCCCTCTACAGCCAAACCTCTTGCCATGATATTCGGTCTTGCATCTTTAACTTTTTCTTTGTCGGTGGGAGTCATGAGGAGAACTATTGTGTCCTTGTCAACCTTCTGTAGCGTCAGCTCGCTCGAAAAGGTTCGATCACGGTGATGAACGCCATGCCTGCTATCAAGCTTCTGGCGTCGCCTGACGACTTTCTTGCCAATTCCCTCGCCTTCCTCCTCAAACTCGAAGCTTCGCTCTACATCGCCGCTGATTTCCATGTTCGCTCGGCTTTCAAAATCCCAAAGGAAAGCGGCAACCTCCTCAATCGAGGCCCGAATGTCCAACCTAGTCCTTCCCCAAGTGTGGCCACCGATAGCTTCAACCTTCAAAATGCTGTCGGCCATCCCAAAAATACGAGAAGGCCGCTCGGACCCTGACTTCTCCGAAACCAGCGCCTCAAACTTTGACAAAGCCTCAGCTCCACCTGACTCCTCTTTCAGCTTAATCTTCTGCACGATCGCCATTCTGCGACCAGCGTCGATCTCCAAGCTCTTGTCAAATTTCTTCCTCATGTTTATAAGCGACTTGCCTGCTGACGAGTGGATTAATTTATTTATTATGAAGGTCGGAACGCTTCCAGCAACATCTACACGACGAATTATTTTAACGCTAGTTTGAGGGATTCCTTCAACCTTAGGAAGCCGCTCGTATTCCCAAGTGGTGTGAGCAGATGCTGCGACGACATTAGGATCTCGGGGGCGCGTCTCTTCTAGAGCATCTGTATCATCATAACACACGATCAGCTTGTTTTCGCCCTCTTTCTTCCAAACAACAAGTTGCCGCCATTCCCTATGCTGGAAGCCGGTCACTTTGAGATCTCGACGAGTAAGGAAATAAAACGAGTGGCCGTTCACCTTCTCGACGATGTTCTTTATGCCGCCCTCCTTGTAAAAGTTCTTCGTTAAACGAGCCGAGGCGCGAAGCGACAAGTTAGATGAAAATAGTGGTGGTAGGAAACAAAGTCAACGCGCTTCTAGCTCGTCGCTTTGCTCCTTGCGGCTGCTTACCCTCATTGCCTCACGGCTCGTCTTAAGGCATTCGAAGGTGGCGACTTCCTCCATTTGCCCATCCACGACGCTTTCTGCAATGCCCGTTACCAGCTTATCGCCCTCGAGATGAGCCATCTTGATAGTAACTAACGGGTCACCTGACTCTAGCAGTTTCAAATTAGCGCTGTTCATGATGTCTTTGAGCGTTGCATTGCCCTTCTCTATCAGAAGCTTCTCCCCCTCACTGTAAACCTCCTCCATCCAGTGCTCCTTTATCAAAGTCGACATCTCTTCCCTATCCTCGGTGTCGATCCTATCGTCCTGCCTGAAATCGTCGATAGCCTCCTGGACGACTTTTAACGATTGAGGCAACTTTTTGTCCATGACCAACGTGGGAATGACTCCGCCTGCGTCAACTTGGTTTACGAAAGTCACTCGACACTGCTCCGCACCAGCTCGAACCGGAAGATCCTCCATTACATAAAGTCCTCTCGTAAATGCTCTCGTTGTCCTCAGGGCCGCGCCGTAGTCAACTTCATTGTCAATTGACTCAAAAGCGACCATCGCCTTCCCCTCCTCCGATTTCCAGATCATCCTGTAGACGAACTCTCGGTTATCCAGCATGAATGGGAACTTCTTCACCGTCGCAAAAGTCCTGTCGGTTTCCCTCCGCAGCCCTCTCAGCTCGAGCCTTGCTGGATTTCCTTCCTCCCTACTAATGCGCATTCGATCGTTGCTGCTGTAATCCATCACCCAAGCCGCGATCTCCTCCGCAGAGCAGTCGACGACTCCGACCGCCTTCCCTGTCCCGACACTTCGCTCCCCCTTTTCGGGCGGAAAGTACTGCATCTTCATCTCGACCTCCTGGCTGGTTGACTCGAGCGGCTTCCAACCGTCCTCCCCCTCCTCCCCCGAGAGCATCATGCACCTCTCGAAAACTCCTACCTGGTCTTCCATCAGCGCCACCCCCCTTCGCTTTTTAATGACCTTAGCAAGAGTGGCCACCCCCTCTCGGTCGACCTCCTTCCCGTTCCGGCGGAACTTCTCCTGCAACTCGTTGGCTCTCCCCAATTGCTGCTTTGCGAGAAAATCTGTAATCTTCGAATGAAGGTTGATCTTGAGGTCGAACTGCTGCGCCCTCGTCCACTCGCAGGTGTTCTTGGTCAGCTCTTTACAAATAATCACGCCTCTTGACGCGGCCTCTTGAAACTTTTCCTCGCCGGCCACTGTGTGGCGTGTTCCTGGAAAAAAATCGAGCGGTGTGATGGCAATTATGAAGCTTAGGCGTCCATCACCGTCGATCAACTTCTTCCACGTCATCCAGACGTTGAACAACCTGTCCTGAAAGCCTCCGGGCAAGGCCATTGACCTGCAGTACTGAGTGCCTCTTGTGCCGTCGAGGTCCTTGAAAACTTCTCGGATTGCCATGTGCTTGTTTTCGGCTTTCAACTCGTAGGTGTCGAGCAGCCAGAGATCGGTGAACAAGTCCACGGCGGAAATGTCCATCTTCGCCACCGACATTGCCCAAGCGGCGCCTTCTCCAGTGCGGTGCATGAATTTTTCCACTGTGTCGTTGGCGGTACCGGCTACTCTTGGTGCCTTGGTTTTCATCTCATCAACTTGTCCCATCGACTTCGCAATCAGATTTTCCTCCGCCTCCGTCAAGGGAGGGGCGTTCGGAATTCCGTTCTCTCTGAAGTCCACCTTCCTCCTCTTGTCGATCACGTCTTCCTTCTTAAATCGTTCGTAGAACATTTCGGCCAACCTGCAGAAGAGCTTATTGGCCTTGTCGGCCTCGCCGACAGCTCCGACCATCTTCACGGCAGCGCCCGTGCTACTAGTAACGCTGGTGATGGCACTAGCAATGCCGGCTATGGCCGTTGACCTAGTAACGCTGGTGGTGGACTTACGGATCGAGCTCCGTGACGCAATAATGGCATCCTTAGTGACCTCGACGACGTCGACCTGGGCCTTGAACGTGAACAATGTCTGCGACAAGCGAAGCGAGACGCAGAGAGGAGGGGATATTTACAGGTATTATAGCGTTAAAAGTCGTGTCGAAGTTGGCAGCAGCTACAATACCTGCAGAAGTATTGGCGATGAGCGCCGATATCCCGAGAACGCGCTTTCTCAGCTCCTCGCTTCGCTCCTCGCAGCCTCTCACCTGCCCGAATTGGAGCGGCCGCAGGACAATGGTCCCTTCCTTGATGAGGAGCCGGAGCTTCTTCGAAGCCGTTGAGTGAGGATTCGGAAGGGTCTTCGACTCGAGCTCTGCAAAGTTAACGAAAGTTAGTCGCGACCTCGTTTCATCCCTCATCCACACTCTCACCTTTTTCATGGACGGACTCAACTCTAATTACCATCCTTTCCTCGTCCTGCCTCTCCTCCACCCGCATGCCCATGAGAAGGTCGCAGGACTTGGTATTATTAATCATGAAGCTCCAGTAGACAACGCCCTTCTCTACATTATTCTGGTAGAGCGTCTTGCCTAACTTCGTTTGGTCGCGGAAGAGAGCCTCGAGCAGCTCCTCCAGACCCTCGTGGATTGTAACCTCGGTCCGGCAGTTGTTGATAAATATGTTCTCGCAGAGCACGTTCGCCCCGACTTTCTCGACGCCGGGAGTGGCCCGATTGAGGGGCTCTATGGGCGCTGGTGGAGGCTCTGCGATGAGCGAAGCGAGCCGTAAAGGAGGAAATGTTCATAGCGTTAGAAAATCGCGTCGAAATTGGCAGCAGCTATCGTATCGGCAAAGAGCACTAAGACGTAATAGCACCTTCTCAGCTCGTCGCTTCATTACTCGTAGCCTCTCACCTGTTCCGCCAGGAGGACGTAACTTCTTTCGGAGGGTATCGCCTTCTTCTCCAAGTTGGGACATGACCGCTGAAAATTTCTTCCGCTCCTCCTCCAGTGCGGCTTTCTCCCTCAGCGCAGCCTCCTCCCTCTTCAGTGCGGCCTCCTTCTCACGCAGCGCAGCTGTCTCCCTCCTCAGCGCGGCTGCCAACTCTGACTCTGCATCGTTTTTGAGTTTCTTTTCTTTCTCCAGCTCCGTCAACAGCTCCTGGAAGGTCGGGCCGCCAAGTGTGGAATGAAGGGGTGTTGGATGAATGCGTCCGCCCTGAGGGCCAGCGGAGACACTGGAGGGAGATGGGGAGGGGGGGGTGGGAGAGGTCGCTAGCTGCTGTGTGCTCTCCTGCAGAAGGTTCGAGGTTGGTTCGCGGTTCGTCTTTGGCTCTTCGTTATTCTCGACAGTTCCTTGCGCACTGCTGTGCGCGTCGTCGTCGCCGTACTGGCCGTGGGTCAAAGGCCTCAATTCAGACATCTCGTTGGGTCCGGAAGTTTGGCCTGGCGTGGCTGCATGCAGCAGACGAATGTTGAGTTAGAATAAATTCAGCAGGGGACTCAAAATCGGTATGTCCTCACCTTGAGCTTAGACTGGGTTTCGCTATACAGATCGGAGGGATCGGCTATTTGGCCGCGATGTCCTGGGTTTCGGGGGGGTGTTGAACAGAGGTCGAACCTCTTCAGGACACGGAGGATTTCCTAGCAGAAAAAGCTGAGGCTGAGCTTTCCCGGCGAGCCTCTAAGAGCGTTTGTTGGTCCGTGGAGGTTTACTTGACCACCGGTATTTAGTATCAGCGCTGCAGCATCGTATAGAAATGCAAGAGGAAGGTTAGGAGGGCAGATGTTCGTCGAAGATGTTTTTTGTTTTAAGAAGAGGATGGAGGCGAGCCGGGGGGGGGTAGGATGTGTTAGACCAACGAATAGTGCCTGATAAGTAGTCGTAAACAAAATTATTTGCTTAAAAATTGTGATCGAAATTAATCGTGCACAACGTGGCTGGAGAGATAAGGTCAAGTTGGCTTCAGCTCTGGTTTCAAGGTCCTCCCCACCAACTGTGGGTGAGGGAGCCCAACCCTAACAGTAGTTCCTCCCCTGACTAGCAGTCCACTTTACCAACAAAATAAAAGGGCCGAGTGTATCGTCACAAAGGGCTGTCTAAGTCTCAAAACTTATTGCACCCGACCAAAAAATAAGCCTCCTCTAACCCTTTACAAACACGATGGGAGGAGGAGAGGAGCATCGACACCGAGAGTAAGGTCTCCCTCCCTCCTCAAACGTCCAGAGCTTGTATGACTAAAAGCAATTGAACAACGTATATACTAGCATAGATTATAATATCCTAAATCTCACCTTACTTTACGTACTGTATGTGTTTATTCAGCTGAATGTTATTGTTTTGGTGGGTGATGGGTATATGTGCACCTGCTCGTTAGGTAGGTGATAAGCTTAGCTCTGGAAAACATGTTTTCCCCAAAAAACTCTAAAATAACGAGATGCGTAGTACTAACAGTTATAACAGGATGATGGGCGCGATAATTATTTAATATTTAAATTATAATCGTTCTAAATCACGAATATATTAATAAAAGTAAGAGGACGACTAGCACTTTGGACAAGGCAAAGAGACCTTCCAGGAAAGAGAGAGAGAGACATGAAAAAGAGAGAGGTACACACATGGAACGGAGCAAATAATAAGAAGCGATGCTCTTTGATGATATATTATATTATATCGTTTACAATAGAATTTGAGAATGTACCGGTAGAAGAGAGTAAATGTTAACTTGCAACAAGTGTAATGGTGAACACAAAAGCAAGCAAGCCAGTGGATGCGGGAAAGAGGAGTGAAGGAGACGGAGATAGAAACATAGCCCGGAGAAGGAGGTGGACGACGTATGAGTAGAAGAAAGCATGAAAATATAGAGACGGAGGTGGACCTTCTAATATAACATTATATATAATTGAACCTTAAAACCTACAGTTGTGCTGTCTTCGTGTTGGTTTCAAACTTTGTCAACAGAGACGAGACGGAAGGGCCAGCTTCCATGGAATGGGATTACACCAATGGTTTCTTTTGACCGCTTTCAATCTCGTGGAAGGTGAGAAAGTTGGTGCTGACCGGCGGACCAGAAAAAAGAAAATTAGGTCGCTGCAAGCATGCTAATATGTGTCGCATTGGTTTGTGTTAACAGCAGGATTTCTTCGCTATGCTTTCGACAGAGATGGTGAAGACGAAGCTGGACGCGGGGGAGACGAAGAGCTAGACAACGAGATAGTTGTTCCGAGCAGGGTAGTAGTAGTAACGACAAGGGGGTATATTCAAAGTTGGAGAGAGGGGAGGGGCAATGAACCATGTCAACCCTCGGAAGCTGTTCATACAGTAACTCGTCGCAACTCTCCCCCGGCAAGTGTAAAACACAACGTTCTAATGAACACTAACATGTAAGAAACCCCTCTCCACTCCTGACTGATAACGAAAAACAAGCTCCCAACAAGAAACAACACCAGAAAAACACGGCCACATCCCAGCGACTCAAAAACTCGTGGTAATCTCTACAGTAAAAAAAGTTTAGCTTAGCGTCGTGTGTTGTCGACGATAAAATCTTCTCACTCCTCAAAAAAAAACACTCCCTTTCATTTTAAAACTCTCTTCCCTTTTGTTTTTAATCACGCTCCGAAGCTCTCGAAGAAATCGTCCGTACTTTTCTTGACGTCAGGTTTTACTTTGACCTCCTCCTCCTTCATCGTTTGTTGAAACCCAGTCTGCTGTTGAAACCCGTCCATCTGTTTTGTCGTCTCGTTCTGAAAACGCAACGCCTGAACATCCCTCTCCGGAACTTTCACAGCAGGAGGAGCAGGAGGTTTAACATCCTCCGACTCCTCTTCATCCCCCCACCCGTCATCGTCCCCCCAACCTTCCTCCTCTTCGTTATAACTTTTATCCTTAACCTTCTCCCCCCCTCCTCCTCCCCCCCCACCTCCCCCCCCACCTCCACTCCCACCTCCACTCCCGAACCCTTCATACCTCCCCTTCCCCCCTTCAACATTCCTCTTAATCCTCCCGAAAACATCCTCCTCCTCCTCATCCGGCTCCGTTATTATCTTAGCGACCGTCGCAGCCTTCTGGCTAAGGCCAGACCAGAAGGATGACGCAGACGACGAAATGTCCGATTTTGACACTTGAGCAACAGAAGCTGTTAAACCACCCAACTAAAAACAACAAACACAACAACAAACGAAAACACCGGGGAATGTTAGAAAAAAAGAACGTTCGAACAAAACACACACCTCGCTCATACTGAACTCGCTTAACGTCTCTTAACTTTCTCGCCTCCCATATTCCTTTCTTATCCTTAATAATTCTCACCTTCTCCCCAACCTTCGCATTCTCCACACCTTCCCCAACAACCTTAATCCCTTCCCCAACTCCTTTAACAAAACTCCCCCAAACATTCCCTAAATTACCCATATAATCGTTCCCTCCTCCGTAACCAGAATTAGGATCGTAATGTGGATCACTACCTACACCCCCCATCCTCCCTCCCCCCATTCCTGAACCTCCGAATTTTAATCTCATCCTTTCTCTCGCTTCTCCTTTTAATTTCGTTTGTCTTTTAATATATTCACCTTCACTTTCTGTTTTTAATCTTTCCATTCCCTTAATATCCCCATTACTTACTTGAGTCACTTCACTAGGTTCAAGTTTCGTAGGTATAGGTAAACCTCCTGCTTTAGCTTTAACGATTTTACCGTATAACTTAGCAACATCGTTACAATATTTATCTCGAATACCTTGTTTACCTTCTTTAAACTTAACCCCGTTTTTTTTTAAATACTCATTCATTGCGAAATTCGAAGATGATAGCATTATGGAAATTTGGGAAGGTGTCCAGGAATCCATTTGAAGGGAACGGACGAAGGTTATGTGGACGCCTAGAGAACGGTGGACGCCGGAACATTCGAGGCAGAAGAGGGTGCCGAAGGTGCAGGAGGCCCATTGGGGGGAAGGGGTGGAACAGTCGATGCAGAGGTTGTTGGAGGGGAGGGAGAGGATTAGCTTTTGATCGGAGGAGGACATTTGAGAGGAGGACATGGTCTTTTTTTTAGAGGGGAGAGGAGGGGAGGGGGGAGAGTTAGAGAATAAATTGAATAAATATAGATATTATGTGTGTGTGTGTGTGTGTATTGGAGAGGAATTTAGGGAACCCAAACAGGTGTTTTTATAAAGGAGATGTAATAACGGGAGTGATAATATAATTCCCACGCTTACTAAATCATGGGCTAAATCGTGGGATAAATCGTGGGCTAAATTGGGTCACGTAGTGTTCCTGCACACTGGACGTGAACCAATAATAATTGCTTAAAACGGCAAGACGAATCGTTTGCTCATAGGTCAAAAAAATCGTATTTTAAACGTTAAATATTTAATTTTATAAGGGACCTGCATGATGTTGGTGTACTTACTTATACGTGAAGTATTTGAATAATATCGTTAGACGTTTGTATGACACAGTAGTGAACCAGGTAATTGACCCTATTTTATTTTATGCCATTTATCATTATTTAGTCAGTATTCAGTCAGTATTCAGTCAGTATTCAGTCATTATTCTTATCTATACGCAGCAACGACTCTTATTATTCATAACGTGAGTAATATAATTTGTTTTGTAACATTTAATGTCTGTGCACTGCTGTGTAACGTATGCGTAAATGTTGATAAGATATCATAATAATATCGACCGTCGACTCGAGTGGACCTCCGCTTCATTCTAAAAGTAGAGCAATGAAGACTATAATAGCCGAAACATAGCTGCAGAACTGTCACGACAAAGAATTATAACTTACGATACGTTAATAATTTAAATAACGTCACGATAAATCATCGTTACGTTACTATTAAAGATAAAACAGTCCCCATAGTAATTACGAAGACACTGCAGTACGACCCTTAAAAGACATAACTATAAGACAAAGGAGTGTCATGGAAGTCGTGACATGAATGTCGTTACATAAGAACGTCGTTAATATACCTTCAATTCAGCAAACTTTACTCTCCTATTCTACTCTACTCACATACTCTAACAACAACATTCAATATCTCGCATCACCAGCAGTACAGCACAGTACAGCACAGTACAGCACAGTACAGCACAGTACAGCACAGTGAAGTACCAGTACAGTACAGTATATCAGTATATCAGTCTATCAGTCTATTCATCAAACTTAAATCCTCTCCCTCCTCCGCTCATTAAAACAATAAACCCAAAATGCTTTCCCGCACCTTCCTCCGTTCCGTTCCACCCCTCCTCCTCCGTCCCCTCCTCAATCCCCCCCTCCGCTGCCTCTCAAAAAAATCCTCCCTCCTCCCCCCCGACCTTCCCTCCCTAACCTCCTCCTCAACCATCCCCCCCCCCATCGATGACACTACTCAAATAAGTCCCACCTTTTTCTCCGGCGACGACCCCTCCTACCGTCTCTCTAACCTCACCTCTAAATCTTTAACTTCCGTACAAAACGATATAGAAAGTTATTACTCTCTACCTCAATTCTCTCATTTAAGTGAAACTGATAAAATAAAGTACTACGAAGCTGATTTACGTCGTTTAAACTCTCTAGTATTAGACGGATTAATTTTCGATCCTTTAAAAACAGAAGACGTCTCGTCCGACGGTTTAGAAATCGAGGATAACGGAATTGGAGACTTACGTATAATCGAAAAAGTACCAATTCAAGTACCTGAAGAAGGTCGATTAACTTCCGAAACATCCACATACGATTTAAATCTCGACGATGGTTCAAACACAACTTTAAGGTTTAAACATGATTCTGAAAATACGTTTAATATACCTGATAAAATATTAGATGAGAAAGGGACGAAATATCTTTACACTTCAAGTCCTGATATAATCGATGATAAACCACGTTTCAAAAACCGTAAAGAAGCTAGAACACTCGATCAAAATGAATTCCGTTACACGAACCTTAAATTTCTTGAACAGTTTGTCAGTGAAAACGGGGCGATTTTAGGAAGACGTTTAACAGGTGTTAGTGCGAAAGATCAACGGAAAATATCAAAATTAATTAAACGGGCACGTTCAGTAGGTTTAATACCGAGTGTGGGAGGGTGGAAGGTTGAGGAGGGTAGGTTGAGTTTGTTAGGGGGAGGTGTTAATGTTGGTTTGAAGAAGGATTGAGGATGAAGGTTTGGAGACGTTTTTTAATTTAAATATTACGTTTTATTTAGAACGTTTATTAAACGCGCGAGACTGCGTTGGGTTGATACCGAAGGTTGGAGGTGGAAGGTTGAGGAGGGGAGGTTGCGTTTAATAGGATGTAAAAAGAATTTAGTTAGTTTTGTGAATTTCATCTTAGCTTTTTTGTTGTATAGGTATAGAAGAGGGGGCGTTATTTTGAACGGGGGGTTAAGTCGAGACCTGATAAATCTACTTCTTGATCCATTAACTTCTCGAGCATATCGTTCCAAACCCTGTATAAAAAACATTAAAGAAACGATTCGTTAGTATGCTCCAAAAACACACACACACAAACACACACACACACACACACACACACACACACACACACACACACACAAACACATCTCTCTCACCGTTTATTAAGCACTCCCCTCCAACATTTCTGAACTTTAACAACACTCTCTAAAAAAACATCTTCCTCCCAATGTCTATCGAACCTCCCGTTCCCTTCTTCTGGGGTTTTTACAGGTGACGGTAGACGGTAGGATGACGTTTCTGCGTGGAATTTCTTTAGACGGTGGAGGGAACGTGACGCCGGTGAGGAAGGCTGGACGAAATTACAGAAGAGGGGGGATATTGTTAGAGGTGGTGTGTGTGAGGTTTGTTTTATAAATTGACATGATAAACTCTCACCTCGGACGTCTCGGACTCGTCTTCGTTGTTCCATGTTTTTCCTTCTGTCTGCGTCCTGTGATTTTTTGTCTTGACCTTCTTCCCCGCTACCTCCTCTAATTCATCTTTGAGACGAGTTACTTCTTCCTTCAGTTTTGTGTTCTTGGACTTCAAGCGGGAGTATTTTTCCGTGGCTTTGGAGAGGGACGTTTGGGCGGAGGAGAGGGAGGATTTTAACGAGGTTATCTCGGATTCGAGGACGGCCGTGTTGTTGGTTTGGGGGTTGGGGGGGGAGGAGGTGGGGGGCTCTTTAAGCGAGTCTGATGTAAGTTCTTTGATTATACTGTAGGTAGGTAGGTAGTTGCAGAGGGCGACGAGTTAGAGAAGTGCAAAATAAAATATAAGATCGAATTCTTCATATAATCCTTCCTCCCCTGCCCTCCTCAACTTGAACCACATAACAGACTCTTACCTTTGACAGATTTCGAGGACGCCTTTCAGTTTGTGTGTGTTGATGTCTTTGACGTTGATGGATAGAATTTTGCTCGAGTAACGGAGGATATCGGACGGAGTTGAGGACTGCACGCACGAGAGAGAGGGAGAAAAACATTCATGCATTTAATTCGTTAGAGACGTTCACCCAACACGAGCACGAACGCACACACACACGAACGCACGCACGCACGCACCTGAAGGCTGGGAGTCAGTGGAGATGGCGGAGGGGGGAGGTCACTATTGCTGTTGTTGTCTGGGGTAGACATGGTCGTCATGGCAGTCCTCGAGGCGCCTCCCTTGCCCTTGCTAGCACTGTCGCTCGCACTGTTGAAATTCAGCGGTTGGCTTTGCTGCTGCTGGGGCTGGGAGGAAGCAGGCGGAGTCGTAGTCGCAGTCGTGCTGAGGGACCTCGTCGATGTTGACATCGTCGGGGACCCTAACTCCCCCGAGGAGTTTAGACTTCTGCTGCTGCTCAAGTTCCTAGAGCTTCTTGCGTTGTCTTCGCTCTGGGGGGACTTCATAATGGAGCGTTTGCTGGTATTCGGGGTGGTGGGGCGGGAGGAGGAGAGCTGGGAGCTGAGGGAACGTGTAGAGGAAGCGAGGGAGTCGAGGTCGCTGAAGGTCTTCACACTGGAGGTGTTGGGGGTGGCGACGACCATTCCCTGCGGGTGCGGCCGGAGCTTCTTTTTCTTCGAGGATGGCATGCGTGCGCGTGGAGGTACAGGCGAGGGAGGGAGGGGGAGACGGCCTTTCTCCCGGTGTGGTCAGTCGTTTGTGTAGCTATTTTTTTCAGCGCGGGGCTGAGCAGTAAACGAGTGGCAGGACGCCGTTCTAAATCGGTATCTAGCGAGGGGGAGCTGCAGGGCAGACCAAACGGAAGAGAGATTTGCCGGCGGAGAGGAAGAGAAGGTGTTTTGGGTTATTCTTTCGTTGTTGCGCCACAAGATATTTTGACTGCAATTAATTTATAGCTGGTCTTTCCAAGTGAAGCGTTTTCCTGTTTTAAAATACTATTCCAATCTCTTAAATAAATTGTTTTATGCGAAAAAGCTTCCCCAAGACAGTTTGGGGCTTTTTCTCAAAACGTCGCCACCGAAATAAAAATAACACTAACGCTCCCAACACTCAGCAGGACAGCCTCTCCGCCCCACCCCCCGACTTCTCACCCGCGTAATACCCAACCCCTCCCTCCCCCAAAAAGTGTGTACAGTGATCCCCAACCATGGAAAACCTAGCCAATCCTCAGGACATTCACTTTTTGGTTAGTTTCCATCCCCCCCGCGTACCTATCCCCGTTTCCAAACTACCAAGGTCCCCCAAGACCTACCACGGACCTCCACGCATCAACGAACACCTCTGAAAATACGCGGTCATTCCACAAGGCCCCTCCGCAGCCAATCCGTTGGCCGGGCCCCAGTGCATCGCGTATGTGTGAATTGTGTGTCTCCTCGATACGTTGACTGGAAGCAGGCAGTGCAGGCGACTGTATGCCGTGTCAATACGTCCTGAACTGAAGCGTTGCTTGGTGTACGATCCGTGCTCAATAGTTTGGTGACATTTCTCCTCGATTTTGAGGCCTCCTCCGAGGCTTCGTTTCGTGCCAGCAAGCTCCCTTCTCCGTTATCGCTACGGACATTCGAACTGTTGACAGTACGATACGTAGTACAAGTACCGCCAATATCCCCACCGTTGCCTCTCGCATGTCCGCTGCAGTCCAAATTGAAGTCCACATGAACCGCCCCTCGTCCCCCTCCCTCAACCCCTCTAACTCCTCCCTCTTCTTCCCCAACCCTTCCAGACACGAATCACCCCACCCGCATTTATATATAATCAACATGAAGTTTTCGACTGACGTATCAAGCTCCCGCCGCAAGGCCCGCAAGGCTCACTTCTCTGCTGCCTCCTCCAAGCGCCGCACCATCATGTCCGCCAACCTCTCCAAGGAGCTCCAGGCCAAGCACAACGTCCGCTCCATGCCCGTCCGCGTCGACGACGAGGTCACTGTTGTCAGGGGAGCCTTCAAGAACCGCGAGGGAAAGATCACCGCTTGCTGGCGCTCCAAGTTCATCATCCACGTCGAGCGCATCACCCGCGAGAAGGCCAACGGCGCCACCATCCCCGTCGGAATTGACCCCTCCAAGGTTGTTATCACCAAGTTGAAGATGGACAAGGACCGCAAGAAGGCCCTTGATAGGAAGAACAGGGAGAAGGGTGCTGCTGAGGAGGACAACATGGGAGGAGTCGACTAAATATTTTTCGAGTTTTCGATGAAAAGATATTTTAAAAGAAAAAAAGGCTGTGGTTTGTGTTGTTTTTTATTTTTTAGCTTTCTTGATCTTAGATGTTTTTATTGTTTTGTTGTTGTTGTTTTGTTGTCGGTTGCGGATGTGTTATTTGTGAAGACTTTTGCTTGCGGGTTGGCTTTTGGTTGTGAGGTTGGGAAAAGAGAAACGAAACGCATTTTGGAGGATGCATGTAAAGCTGTCCGCCCGAACATACGTGCCGCGTGCGCGAAACTAATACACGAAGAACGACGACGACGACGACAGGAGCAAGAATGTTAAGTGGGCCCACCCGTCGCAGTGAAAATGAACTCTTCAATGACATAGACACACACGCACGAACAAAGGCGCATAGCACAACCACATATAAGCACCAGCAATAATAAAATAATAAATACAACCTCCGCCAGCCTTTTTTTATTAATGTGGCTTTGATTCAAATATTTACTCAACAGTCTCGTTACTGAGTCCCTTGAACTTTCCTCCAACATTCACAGGCTCCACGAGGGTGTAAAGCTTCTCGTCGGCGTCCTCGTCATCGTTCCTCTTCCTGCTCAGCCTAACACGGATGCGGACGGGGACGTTGCGGACTCCCTTGCACCAGACGGCCTTGTTGAGTTCGGCCGAAAGGCGAACATCCTTGGTCTTCATCATCTGCTGGGCGAAGGCGCGGATCTCCTTGATGGCCTTGGGGGCCTTCTTCTTGAAGGAGGTCTTGGTGAGGCGCTTGGAGAGGTGGATGGTGTAATCCCTGGTCACGAGGTCAGCAGTCTTTCCCATATTTATAATTAAATGTGTTGATTCGGTTGTGTTCTGGAGGGGAGGGTTCAGGAGGGAGGGAAGCGGAGAGAGAGGGGACGGGTTAGAGAAATACAAATAAGCAGGGCGGAGGTAATCGCAATATTAGCTCGAAGGCGGGTACAGGAAAGGTCGGTAACGCGAGTGGGGCTAGCAAACGGAGTGCAAGGAGGGCTTTTAGATGAGCCTCAAAATCGAGGAGAAATGTCACCAAACTATTGAGCACGGATCGTACACCAAGCAACGCTTCAGTTCAGGACGTATTGACACGGCATACAGTCGCCTGCACTGCCTGCTTCCAGTCAACGTATCGAGGAGACACACAATTCACACATACGCGATGCACTGGGGCCCGGCCAACGGATTGGCTGCGGAGGGGCCTTGTGGAATGACCGCGTATTTTCAGAGGTGTTCGTTGATGCGTGGAGGTCCGTGGTAGGTCTTGGGGGACCTTGGTAGTTTGGAAACGGGGATAGGTACGCGGGGGGGATGGAAACTAACCAAAAAGTGAATGTCCTGAGGATTGGCTAGGTTTTCCATGGTTGGGGATCACTGTACACACTTTTTGGGGGAGGGAGGGGTTGGGTATTACGCGGGTGAGAAGTCGGGGGGTGGGGCGGAGAGGCTGTCCTGCTGAGTGTTGGGAGCGTAAGTGTTATTTTTATTTCGGTGGCGACGTTCTGAAATTCTCACATGTGGGAGGCCTTTTCTGTTGCGATTTTCTCTCGAATTTTAGGCTTTGCGCGATCCTACCTTGGACATCCTGATAGACAAAAAGTACCTAGTCGCAGCGATGAGGGGTGGGGTTCAATGGATACCCTTTGGCTATAGTTGTCACACTAGAATAAATTCGTCCCCGATAGCGCGACGTTGTGTGGAGTTCTTCGAGCTTTGATTCGTTGTCGAGGCCTGTGGAGTTTTAGACCCGTCATTTGGTGTGTAATATTGGGCCAGGGTCGGGACGCTTCCAAACCACAATAAAATTTGAGCCATTCTAACACTCTATTCTGCTCCGTGTTTGACTGCCGTAGGCTCTCCACCCTCAATGAACATGAAAACACTGGGTCTTCTCGTCAGCCTCTTTGCGCTAGTAGGGGCGACAGTCCACTACGCCAACGACCACCCAGTCCTATTTAACTTCATCAGTAATGGTAATGCTGGTGGGAGCATAGGCAACAACATCGTTGATAATGATGACAGTGTAGCTGTAGGGGTAGGAACTTTCTCAGGTGCACCCTATGCTGATTCTTACAGAGTGTATATCACCGATGCGATCTACTTTTCGTTAGTATGCTCGGGCGCCCTTCACAGTTGCGTCCTCGACGGATCAAACAGTCGCCGGCTAATGAACATATATGGCACAGGTGGAGGTACAATAACACTTGCAGGGATCCAATTTAAAGACGGTAATAGTGTAGGTAATTATGGGGGAGCTTTGCGTATTTCTTCTTCTGCTCTCGTATCCCTTCAAGGCTGTAAATTATCATCAAACCAAGCCAGTTATGGTGGCGGTATTTATGCAAGGAACAGTGGCACAACGGTAAATCTCTATTCGACTAGCTTCGATGGGAATACAGCTACCAACAACGGCGACGATATCTACATACAACTAAGTGCATCCCTCACTGTACATTCTACCTGCCCACCAGACTGGAGTGGCACACCAGCGGCTGGCTCTGACTTGGATACCTACAACGATCCTGACCAGCCTGGTACAATATCAGGAACGACCAAGAGCTTCGATATCGGGTAAGAAAAAAATCACAACCGAACACCTTCCCCACGTTAAATTCAAGTACTAACTTTCTCCCCACAACAACAACCCCCACCCCGTAAGGACTTGTTCCCTCTCTTGCCCTGCCGGGCAATACTTTGGAGGTTCGGGTTGCATCGACTGCTATGCTGGGAAGTACAGGTGAGCGGTTGTGGTGCATATGTTGAAAGAGAAGTAAGGCGATGACATCTAACTTTGACCCAAATACACGCAGCTCCACCACATCCGCAACCTCCTGTCTAGCTTGCGAAGCAGGGAAGGCGAGCGCCATTCCAGGAGCGACTGCCGAGAGCACGTGTTCGAGCTGCGAGGTTGGGAAATACTCTCCGGAGTCCTCGTCAACTTGTGTCAGTGAGTGTCCAGCTGGTCGCTACGCCACAACTGCGGATTTACTTAATATCTGTCGAGGGTGTGACGCAGGGAAGGCGAGCAATACCACAGGAGCGACCACCGAGAGCACTTGTGCGAGCTGCGAGCCTGGAAAATCCTCGACGGCGGCCTCGACTTTGTGTGCAAATTGTGAGGCAGGTCGCTACAGCTCCGCGACCTCCGCAGTCACTTGCGTGGCGTGCGAAGCTGGCTCATACTCGAGCGTTGAGGCCTCGACGTCATGCTCAAAGTGTGCTGCAGGTAGCTACAGTTCCTCGACATCCGCCACTTCTTCCAACACTTGCCAAAATTGCGTTGCAGGAAAGGCGAACAACACCACAGGATCGGCCACATGCACAGATTGCGAGCCTGGCACGTACGCGACATCCACTGGCTTGGCAACTTACACGGCGTGCGAAGCAGGAAAAGGGGGCGAGTCGCGCTGTGGTTCTGTCAACCGCTAGCTCGACGGCGTCCGTCGCAGCTCGACAGCGTCCGTCACGGCCTCCCTCTCGGTCAGAGCCCACCCTCGTTCCCCGCGATGGGCGTCCCTCGAGCTTCCAGGTCGTACGCTCTCTGTAGGTTGAAAGGGTCAGTCAGAGGCCTCGGTTCGCTGGTGCGTGTCTATACCCAAGCCGCGAGCAGCCACCACGTCGGCCCGCGCCCGCGCCAGAGACCCCTAAGTCTCGGAGCAGAGCGACGAAAAGTGCCCCGCACGCACGGCAACGCCGACACAAAGTTGTGGGGGTTCGGTCGTAGCGCTCTCTCACAATGACGTAACAATACCCCGCGCAGAGCCTCTGCGAGCGTGGGTCTCTGTAGCGTTAAGAAACGGCCCCACAAGCCCCAAATCAACCCCGGCGAAAGGGCGGGGAGCCGATAACTCGGGAGCCGTGGTGACAGAAGAGTAGGAGTCTGTTCGCGAAGCGCTCGCCCACAGTGATGTAACATTACCTTATGCGGCTTTTGTGCAAGCGGCAGCCCGATGCGCGTGAAGATGCGCCTCTGGCTGCCGAGTTTCAAGCCCGACGAAAGGGTCAGGGGTGCTGCGTCGTAGCAGAGGCCAGAACCTCGCCGTCTGAACTAGGACGAGCGTGCCGCTCGCTGACAAGGTGTATCAGTGTCTTGGTTGGCCTTTGCGGAGGTCTCAGGCTGCTTGGGTTGGAACTTTTGACATAGTCTCCGTTTCCCCGCTCCGACGAAAGGCTCCACCAGAATAGAGCTAGAGCCATTTTAGGTTTTTTAATGGTGCTGGTGGCAGCCCTTTTAAATTCGGATCTGGGGAGGATCTGGGGGCTGAATAAGGGGCTTTCTGGTGATTTGGAGGGGAGGGATGGAGGGAGGGGAGGGAGAAAAGAGAAGGAGAAGGGAGAGACGATGATTTTATTGAGGGCGATTTCATTATTTTAGGCGTTAAGGAACCCAAAGCCGTGCTGTCAACACCAACTGCGAGTTCTTACCAAGAAAGGCAGAGGGAGGGCGACGCAGAGAGGTTGGGAGAGGCAGCTGCAGGTGCGTTGGGTCTGCGTGTGTGCGACAGACAGAGAGGCACAGAGACGCGGGTGTGAGGTCACAGAGACGGGCCTTTTTTGCTCTCACCACGCGCACAGGCACGCAGACGCCCAGGCAGCCGGCCATGCCGATGTCCAGATACCCTGGCATCCGTACAGGCTGCCACACAGGCACCGAGAGCCTCTCATACTCAAACGCCAAGCACATTTCCATCGGGTTTCTCTTTCCCCATTGTCCGTCCCCTTGTTGCTCTTCGCGCCGCACACAGGCACGCAGACGCCCAGGCAGCCGGCCAGGCAGGCAATTGCACCCCCAGGCATGTGGACACCCAAGACACGCAGGTGGCAAGAGAAACGCACCCTCGCTCCCAGCCCGAAGTATCTCACTTTTTGCTTTTTCTGCTCTGACCTCTGCCCTCTACCCCACACCCACCCACCACCCACAGAGGCTCATCAAGTACCCGTGGGAAATATGGAGAAAGCAGCCGCAGTCCAGATGAGCGTCGTCGTGCCAGCGGGCGTGGCGCCCGGTGGCATGTTCCAGCTGCAGACCCCGGATGGCCAGATGATGGTGGTCACCTGTCCGCCGGGCGCCGGTCCCGGCCAACAGATCCAAATCCAGGTGGCTGTGGACTCGCCGCCTACGGTGACCAGTGTCGCTCCCGCGCTTCAGCTCCACCCCCCGCCCGCCTCGGTCGGCATGGACATCGCGCCTCCGCAGCAGGCCGCGGCGGGCGGCGTGCCAGCCGGTGGCGGGAGTCTGGCGGCGCTCGACGCGGCGCTGGACGGCGCGCAGGTCGCGCGGCTGGAGTTCACGGCGGTCGGGCGCAACGAGAGGGAGGACAGCGGCGCGTGGAGCGTCGCGCTGCGCCTGGGCGCGCATTCGCACGCGCACGCGCACGCGGGCGCCGCACAGCCCCTACACCCACTTCTTCTCCTTTCTGGTACTCCGCCCGCATTCGTACTAACAATAGAATCGAACAAACTGAGCGTGGGCCAGTACTGCGCCGCGCTGTGGCCGGCGCCCGCCAGCGGCAGCGAGCCGCTGGTTTATTTCGAGCGCGCCTCCACCGACAGCAACGTCCAGGTGATGTGGGGCGGGCTGTCCTGGGGGTGGGTGCAGGAGCGCGGCAATATCACGAGTGACACTGTCGCGAAGCACGGCGTCGTCGGCGGCGCGCAGTCGCTCACGCTGCACACGCCCGCCAACCAGGCGGCGACATGGTGGTGGTGCTGCGCCTTCTGTTGCTTCTTCCCCACCTTCGGCATCGCCGCGTGCATCGGCTCGAAGTTGGCCGCCGCGACGCCCATGAAGAAGGAGCTGCGGGCCGCCAGCGAGGCGGGCGAGAAGCGCGGCGCGCTGCCCCGCACGTCCGCGACCGGCTACAAGCTGAACTTCATGAACAACTCTGGTCTTAAAGCAAACGAGTCGTCGCTGGCGCTCACGCTGGACGGATTGAGCGCAGACCAGCGGCGGGGGGCGCTCGTGGCCGCGCTCGCGCACGTTGCCTCATTCGCAGCGATGGCGACCCAGACTCCGGGTTAGGATTAAGGGTCAAGGTCAACAGTTGGGGTTGTTGGGAGATGATTATAGACAGCCTGAACACTTTCGCGCTCCCAATCCACCACCCCCCCTCCACGATCCACGAACGACCAAATGGGGTCACTTTTACTTGTACAGCAGGCTCGCAACACTCAAACAAACTCCTCAAAACATCAAAGGGCGGCAGCGTCCAAGCCATCCTTGCCTCCACTGGACCCCGGTTTTTGCCCTCCTCCGCCGCCCGCCGCGCCCCCGCCCCCGCTGCCCACCGGCCCGGGCGGCGCTGTGTGTTTGTGAGTGGGTGGATGGATGGGTGGGTGGGTGGGAGAGTCAGACACACAGAGACGAGGAGGCACCTTTGCACGCACACCGACACACACACATCCACGCACCATGGGCGTCCACGCCACGTAGATCATGGTGGCAGCGCCCGCGGCGCCGATGGCGTTCACGAAAGCGAGCTGAGAGAGGAGGTCAGGGTCAGTCACGGGCGTCATCACACATCCATAGTCGCCCGGGGCAAGCGGCGTCTTCAGACTCAATCTCCGAGGCTGAGATTGTGTGAGGAGGAGACACACATTCACGGGTTCGACATCAGAGATTTCTTGCGTAGGTTGCTTGCCTGGGTCGTATTCAACCGGCGGGTCACCCTGCTTGCCTTGCGAGGCAGGCAGCTACAGCCCCACCCCTTCCACCTGCGAAGCCTGCCCCCTCGGAAAAGCGAGCAAGAATATAGGAGCCACCTCCAAGAAGAACTGCGAAATTTGCGACCTCGGCGAATACACCCCGATCCAAGGCTCCGTCTGCAAGAGCTGCGAGGAGGACGGAGTTTCATGCGAATTTCGGGCTTGCGACGACGGCCAGTTCAACAATAACGGGAAATGCGAAATGTGCGACAACCTCGTGAGCACCATGATTCTCGCCGGCTCCTTCCTCTCCTTCGCCGTGGTCGCTTATTACTCAGCCGCCATCGCGACGAACCGAAAAAAGATGATGCAGCTCAAGGTTGCCACGACCTTCTTCCAAACGGCCGAGCTGACCACCCTCATCAAGGTTTCTTGGCCCTCCATCGTGTTTTTCACGCTTCCCTTCCAGCTCCCGATATCCGACACTAAGTGCCTCGCCGCTTCGTCGGGCTGGAACCAGTTGCACACCTTCTACGCCTACATCTACGGGCCAATCCTGATATTCTCCGTGCCTCTCTTAAGCGCGAGCGGGACCCAGCCCAGTTCAAGCGAGAGAAAAAAAGTCGCTGGTCTCCTGACAGTCTTGATCTCCCTCTGGTACTCGCCGCTGCTCCAGACCATCTCTTCGATGTACGAGTGTTTCCCAGACCCAGAACGTGACTTCGAATCGTTCGTCACTTCGAATCGTTCGTCACTTCAGACCCTTCCGTCAGCTGCGAGCCCTCCCTCAAGAGGACAATCGTCAACGTTCACGCCGGCGTCCTCTCTCTCGTCGTAGGCCTGGGCTTCTCTCTCCTCTCGTTCTTGAAGATTCGGAGTTTGAGGAAGGCGGGCAAGTTAGTTTTCGACTCTGGCATGGCCAACCTCTTTCAGTTCTACAACACGAGGATGCCGTACTTTGAGACGGTGCAATTTTTGAGGAAGGGCCTCCTGATCTTCGTGCTGACATGGTTTGTTAACTACCCGGTGATACAGGCGATGTCAAGTTTCGGCATAAACGGGTCTTTCCTCCTTCTCCTGTCGTGCACCCGTCCCTTTGTTTACTATCCCACCTCGAATTCCAGACGCAACCTTTTCCAGATAGCAGAAGTGAGCAGCACGATCACCTGCAGGATCGGAAACGTATTGGCGCTGATTGCTTCATTCAAAGGTGAGGCACTGCAAAGAGTGTTTTTGCTGTACCTTTTCTTCCTACGCTATTCTAACCCATTGATATCAATCTTCATACAATTTCTACGATCGTCTCAGATTCGGATCAGAGCTTCATCGACCTCCTGGGCGGCGTGATGGCCGTCATGAACATCCTTTACTTCATATTATTCATGTGCAAATACAATCGGGAGTTGGAGAAGGCGTTGGACCGAGAGGCTGAATGGTCGGCTGGCGTCAAGGTCAACTCCAATTTAGGCGCTAAACTGATGGACGCGGTAGGTGAATGGAACCTGCTGGTCATGTCCCTTGAAAATGATGACGGTATGGAGGAAAGGCGGCGCCTCCAAATAGTCGACGAGATGCCGTTCGTCAAAAGCAGGATCGTCGCCGCGATGAGAATCTCGCTCATGGAGATGGAGGAAAAGCAAATCATGAACGTCACGCACCAGATCAGCGAGACATTCAACACGGGAAGATTCAGGCAAAAGTGCCGGAGGTTTCAACGAGTCCTCGACCCCGTCAACGAGGACTTTGAGAAGTTCGTCGGGGAGGCGAGGGGACCATTCAACGTTCTGGAGATTGCGAGGGAACAAAATTTGGAGTTCGTCAGCGGAGTCCTTGAGCGCGGCGATGGCTCAGCCGTCGAAGAGGGCGAGGGGAACAGCCCCTTGCAGCAAATTGAGATGACTACCACGGCGGCGCCTGAGAAAGGAAAGAAGAACCACGGAAAGTCTCATATCGCAAGAGCGGGAGGTTTCAAGCAGGAGTACAAAGCTCGAGCGAAGTCGAAGTCGAAGTCAAAGTCGACTGAAAAGCCGCCCCCACTACCCCCTCCGACTACTCTTGCAGCAGCGACACCGCAGCAGAATATTCTAGGAGGATCACCGCCTCCCCCTCCTCCTCCACTTCCACTTCCACCTCCAACTCCAACTCCACCTCCAAACCAGATCCTTGGATCAGCGCCACCGATGCCGAAGGAAAACTCTACTACATCAACCGAGAGACCAACAAGACCGCGTGGAATAAACCGTAGCGACTGTTTTAATTTCGATTATATGTAGCTCAAAGAAAAACCTCCAAGATTTTTACGTCTAAGAGAAGAATAAGAAGACAACTTAAGTAGCCAGATAATACTTTTTTAAGGATTTAAAATTTTGCTACTAATTCTCTTCTCTCCTCCCCAGCCTTCCACGTTCGCTTCACTTATGCTCGTCCCTCTCCCTCTGCAACATGGCCAAGAACTCTTCGACCTTCATCTCTCCCTTTTGTTCGTTCGCCCTCGTCCTGATGTTGACCGTTCCGTTGGTCATCTCCGCCTTGCCGATGACGAGCTGGTAGTTCCACTGGTCGACCTGAGCGTTGCGGACCTTTTTCTGGAAGGTGGACTTGGAGGTGTCGCATTCAGCGAAGAACTTGAGGTCGTGGAGCTGGGCGCGGATGGACTCTCCGTACTCGAACTGGTCGGAGTGCACGGGCACGAGCATGACCTGCCTTGGGCTGAGCCACAGCGGCCACTTCCCCCCGTAGTGCTCCGTGAGGACGGCGAACATCCTCTCCACGCTGCCGAGCATGGCGCGGTGGACCATCACGGGCCTCTCGAAGCCTTCCTTGGCGTCGTTGGTGCCCCTCTCCTTCTTGACCTCGCCCTCCTTGAAGGAAACGTTGCTCTTGTACTTGAGGTCGAACCTGATGGGCAGCTGGAAGTCGAGCTGAATGGTAGCGCACTGGTGGATCCTGTCCATGGAATCGGAGACCTTGATGTCGATCTTGGGCCCGTAGAAGGCTCCGTCTCCCGGGTTCTCCCTCCAGTTTCCTTTCCCGGCGAACTTGTCCATCGCGGAGGCGAGGGCGGCCTCGGCCTTGTTCCAGACGTCGATCTCTCCGAGGGCCTTGGCGGGGCGGGTGGACAGCTCGAGCTTGTAGCTCATTCCGAAGATGTCGTAGACATACTTCATGAACTCGAGGGCGCCGAGGACCTGCAACGACGAGCGTGGCGAACGAGTTAGAATTATTTAGCACAAAATCCTCCGCCTTTTCGGCGGCTTTTTCTCACCTCCTCCTCGATCTGATCCTGCCTACAGTAAATGTGAGCGTCGTCCTGCTGGAACCTCCTGACCCTAGTCAAACCCGTCAGCGCCCCGCTCAGCTCGTTCCTATGCAGCACGCCGAAGTCCGCGAACCTCATGGGGAGGTCCCTCCAGCTCCTCGTGGTGCTGCCGAAGATGAGGCAGTGGCCTGGGCAGTTCATGGGCTTCATCCCCCACTCCTGTCCCTCTACGTCGAAGATGAACATGCCGTCCTTGTAGTGCTGGTAGTGGCCGGACTTGCGCCAGAGGTCGAGGTTGAAGACGTTCGGGGTGACGACCTCGTCGTACCCGCGCTTCCAGTACTCTTCCTTGATGAATTCGATTAATTTATTGTATATCCTGGCCCCGGGGGGGAGGAAGAAGCAGCTTCCAGGGCTGAGCTCGTGGAACATGAAGAGGCCCTGCTTGACGCCGATGACGCGGTGGTCGCGAGCCTTGGCCTTTTCCCGGTTCTAAGGGAGGGGGGGGGGGGGGGGAGCGTGAGAAGAGAAGAGCGTAGCGAGTTAGAAACTATCGTCTTGACAGTCGCAACTAACTAGTGTAGTGCAGCTCCGTCCCCTCACCTCCTTCCAGATGGTCATCATTTTCTTGTCTGGGAAGGAGACTCCGTAGACGCGCTGGAGCTGGTCGTTCCCGTCCTTCGCTAGCCACTGTGTCGCCGAGTGGTTGGTGCATGAGAAGGACTTGATCATTCCCGTGTGGCGGACGTGCGGGCCTCTGCAGAGGTCGATGAGGTCCCCGCAGCGGTAGACGGTGGTGCGGGTGTTGTCTGCGACCTTGGTGCGGAGGATCTCCATCTTGAAAGGGTTGTACTGGAACATCTTCATCGCCTCCTCCTTGGTGACGACGAGGCGCTCGAACTTCTGCTTCTTCTTCACGATGGCGGACGTGACCTGAGGAGGAGAAGAGTTGGGAGGGTGTTAGCGTCGCTGGTGTTTGCTTGTGTTGTGGGAAGGGAGCTCGTAAAAAAAAAGCTCACCTCCTTCTCCAAAACCTTATAATCCTCCTCGCTAACACTCCCGTCACCCAAATAACAATCGTAATAAAATCCCGAACTAATCGGCGGCCCGATCGTCAAATACCCTCCGTACAAATGCTCGATGGCCTCGCCGAGTATGTGAGCCGAAGAATGCCAGAAGGCAGTCATCCCGTCTTTCTCCTCTGCGAATTTTACGAACTCCAGCTTCTTGACGGGACCGACGAGGGGTCTCGTCATATCCCATAGCTCCGCTTTTTCCCCGGACTCCGTTTTCTCGTCTGCTGCGTCGTTGTCCTCGAGTTCGTCGAGGCCGTCAGAACCTTCCGCACCTTCAGAAAAAGGATCCCAGTCGATACGGTTTGAATACCATACTCGAGCGACTACTGAGGCGTCGGCGAGGCCCTGGGAGATCGTAACGGCGACGTCGTAAGGGGAGGTGGAGTAGGAGAGGAAGGGGCTGCCGTCTTTTAGGGTGGATTTTACGCTGCCGTCGGGGAGGGTTACGGTGATGGGGGTGCGGGGCTTGAGGGACTGTTCGGCGTCGCGGAGCTGATTGTGGTTTGGGTGTTGTAAGAAGATATTATTTTAGTTTTCTTTTTGTTTTCGTTTTTGAGCCGCTTGCTGCACTCACCTTCTTGACTTCGTCGAAGATAGCGGAACGAGTCTTCAGCCACTCCGGGTTCTTGGTCTTGGTGAAAGGCCCTCCGATGAGCTTCGACTCGGCCGTGGACATCGTGCTCGCCGTGGACTTCGTGAGCCTGGTACCCTGGGTGCCGGATGATCCTCCCTTCTTGGCTGCGGCTGCGGCGGCTTCGACCACCTCCGATACGAGCTCGGGCTGAGTGACGCCGGGAGGGTCCCAGACGACGAATTTCTTGGTTCCGTGAAGAGCGCTCATGGTGGAGTGGATGTGGGTTGAGATTAAGGGGAGGTTAGGGGAGATTTGAGAACGTTGCGGGCGTGGTTTGGAAGCCAAATGAGGGACCTAAGCACGGAAGGACGAAAGGTGTTTGAGGACCGTCCAATTTGAGGACCAAAAAGTTGTAAAGGAAGACGTGAGCTGGAGTAGTTTGCAATGTATTGGCTTATTGTTAAACGACGTAGTTGGCTGTGAGCGATTGCGCGTGAGAGTAGCGATCGCTTTGTGTTAATATGCAATATGCTGGAATAAATTTGTAAATTCCTGAGAAAGAAAAACATCTCAAACGTCGCTTAAATAAACTACCGTTTCCTTCTCTCCCTTACTAGCAATCTGTCTGTCCCTTCCAGTGCATTTTTAATCTTTATATCTGGTGTTATGTCGTCTTGTGTGTCTAAAGTGTCTAAATTGGCTTTCCTCTTGATCCTGTTCGCCACTCCTGTCACCTCTTTCTTCCTAACTACTGGCCTTGCTCCTATTAGTAACACTATTAGTGGTCCTTTTAGAGGTCCTTTCACTGTCCCTACTAGTACAACATTGTCTGTTATAAAAACAATAAGAATTGATGACTTTGAGGACGCTGAACAGAATAGTATCACATTTCAGATTGATACAGGTAATAATAATAATAATATCACACACTATATGCCATCGACATCTTAACTAACTCCACAACACTTCACAGAAACTCTCTCTCCCTCCGTCCCTCCAACTCTCCTAGCCACCTCCCACGCAGGCTTCACCTCCCTTACAATCGACCCTCACAGCACACCTTTCCTCTCTCAATCCCCCCTCGACTCCTTCAAAGTTACAGTTATAATCGACCAACACTACGAAGGTTCCATAACAGAAGATTTCACTGTCACACGTACGTACGACGGTTCGTGGGAGAATGTTGCGGGGGAGGTTTGGGCTGCTACGGGGAAGATTATCGATGAACAGGGGAGGGAGGTGGGGTATTTTAACGCGTTGGAGGAGGGAGACGATGATATTGATGAAGTTTTAGGGTTCTGAAGGAGGGGGGGGAAGGGAGCTTTTGACATATTTTAGGAACGTTGCATTTTGATCCAGAGAAAGAGAAACGACTTTTACGCTTTTGTTTTTGTTTTCTTAAAGTACAGTTTTCGTTAAATTATCTTATATTTCTTACAGTAGGCCAGGATTAACAGCTCCCAGCTCAACGTCTTGATCCGGCCCCTTCTTCCCGTTCTTCGGTGATAGCGATTTGATGCCGAAGTCGTCGTGAGTAGGCAGCCTCCCCAGGCCTCTCGTCCCTCCCTCCCATAGCGTAAGCTTCGACCCGATCTGCGCCCTCTTGTAGTGCAGCTCCGAGTACCGTTTGTCCTTGTTCTTTTTCTTCGTCCCGCCGAAGGAATCCTGCTCTCGGATCTTCACCTCGTGCTCGTTCCTGTGCACCGCCCCCTCTGCGAACCTGACCGTCGAGTCCCTCTTGTCTGTGTTCTTGGACGCGAAGTCGTCGTCCATGTAGACTCGGTGGTCGTGGGTGTCGTCTTCGTGGTCCATTTCAATGTCGAAGAAGTTCGTTTGGCCCGAATTTTTCTTGTCTTTCTTGCCGCATTTTCCGAGCTTGCGGTAGATGCTGGGGAGGATGGCTGTCATGATGGAAACGAAAACGAAGAGTAACAGCTGCGTCTTTGAGGCGGTGGTGGTGAAGCCTGAGTGGAGGGTGAGGGTGGGGTAGGGAGTTGGGTTAGAGTTCCTTCCTTCTACTCGTTCTGCTACTTTTCCCTCTCCTCACCTTCACTTCGCATGCCGTACTTCAATATGCTGTACATTCCGAGGAGGCAGGACAAAGCAAACTGGTGCATCATGTCCCTGGGGAGGTTGAGGTTGACGAGGTTTTTCATGTTGAGGTGTTCCATGGCGGTGGGGTTGATGATGTTTTGGACAGCGCCCGCTACGAGGCACACCATGATGGGGAACAGGTCGTAGGCAAGGCGATCGCAGATTGAGCCGGCATCAGCACCAGTAGAGATAAAGTTGGGAGGTGGGAGCAGCTCGTTCAGGTAGTTCACCGTCGGCCCGTCCCTCGCTATGCTGTAAGCCCGTGAGCAGCAGGCTATGTATTCAGACGCCATGAAGATGAGCGGGGGCAAAGTGCTGCCGGCAATGGGGACCACTGCAAAGTAGAGGTGCGACCTCCTCTTCTTGTCCGACTCCTTGCTCACGAACCTCCCATGCTCTGCCCACATGTAGATTACGCAGAGCCCGAAGCTGATGGAGTACCCAACCGCCTTCGCCCATGAGTCGCCATGTTTCAAGCACATTAAAAGTATGCAGCCTTGTGTAGCACTCGGCACCAATGAAATAATCTTCGTCTTGATGCCTGTATGCTCCCCTAGGTTGGAGTAAATTATGACGACGGCAAAGAGCAGGGACGGGGGCAAAAATATTATGCTGACCATATATAAGAAGGTGGCTTGGTTGCTCTCGCCACCGGTCAAGTCTAGGGTGGTCCAAAGTAGCACACAGATGAGTGGCAGGAAAATTATGATTGCGTGCGTGGTGTAGTACACGGGAGAGATGTTGATGTCCGTCACTTCAACGGTAATCTTCTTCATGACGCGGTCCAACCTCGCCTCTATTCTCGTCCACACCCGCACCCTGCGCGATGCGTGACGAAAGTTGAATCATGGCATTTGTGAGTGGTACTTCTTGAGCTGGGCCTGACAAGAGCCAACCCTCATTTTCTGACTTACCTCGTCGAGGAAAGGGCGTGGTCACTGGTGGCGAGGCCGGTCTCGAGCTGCTGTCTTTCCATCATGAGAAGCATGTGCATGGGATAGTAAAAGGAGGCAATGAGGATTGCCCACGAAAAGCCCATGATGTACTTGAAAGTAGAGGTGAACTCTATGATTTGGCTCTCATTTTCATAGCCGTACAGATTCAATTTCAGGCCTGAGGAGTCCTTAGGGCGAATTCCGAACGCGAAGAAGGCGATGAAGCTGAGGAATCCCACAAAGGTCACTCGGAGAAAGGCCGGAAAGTCGCAGTTTCTGAACGTGGCGAGGTCTGCAGCGAGCGAAGCAGGGTATTCACGACGTTAGAAATGGTGGTGGAGTTGGTGGCAGCAACATTATTTTGCATGGAAGTCCTTGAGACGGGCATCGGTACCTCGTGTGCGTTCTCACCTGTCATGGTCTGTTGCGAAAATATGAAATTCGACATTCCGAAGAACATCGCCCCCGTCATCAAGTGCTGAACGACTACAATGTTGCATTCGTACAGCAGGGCGCACCGGTCGGTGGATAGAATTGAGACGCATCCGAAGGTTTCGGAAATTAGATAAAGGGAAGGGCCAAATGCGGAGATATAGATGGCAAATGTCTCGGTGATGTGCGCGTGGATTTGCAGGTCTGAGAAAGTCTTCAAGTACTTACGAATCTTCATGAAATACCGGTAAAAAACTATGAAGAAGAAGGCCAAGAACGCTGTACCTCCAAATTTTTGGTCAATCTTCTTGGCCCCGATGCTAATTATTATAGAGTTGACAAGAGAGAAGAAGTAGGCCGCCTTCTCGAGCCTCTTATTCATCCCCTTTGGCCTGCTTAGAAAAATCACGACGTTGGTTGCGAAAACAACGGGATTGATAACGTTGGCAACCAAGTAGAATTTTTTCTGAAAGGAAGGGTGGGTGGTGGTGTTAAAAATTAAGGAGGCGGGGGGGAGGAGAGGCAGGATGCGTTTCCCTCACCTTGTTCTCGAGGGAGAAATCATCAGGGGCCACGATGGACATGTAAAAGAAGTAGAGGCTAGGACCAGATAGCATGAGGATGGCAACCGTGAGAGCCAAGCGAAGCGACGGGGCTACTTCGGTGTCGCTGCGTGTCATGAGTAAGCTTCGAAACCAACCTGTCCAACTATTCAGAGTTTCCTCTTGCTGGTGGTCTCGTGTCAATATTGTCGCCATCAACAGGATGAGAAAACCATTGGTCACACCGTACATCGCTTGTCTAGTGTATTCTGAGGCTATCGTGAAGCGTCCTGGGTTGAACCAAGTGTCCAAGTCCAAGATTTGCTGGGCCGAGGCGTACACGACGAGGGCAAAGGTGCTGCCGACCAAGAAGAAGAACATTTGCACTTGCTCCCTGAAGTGGAAGTCGTATTTGACAAAGTGGGAGATGGTGTAGTCGGAGAGGTGGAAAGGAAGGACGCAAAGGGAAATGAAGGTGAAGCAGATGAAGACGAGCGAGAAGGTCGACGAGCTGTAAACCTTGTCCTCGCAGCGGAGGGCCTGAGGGTGCGGGGGGGGTTAGGGGGGG
>BRXY01000287.1:32956-49729 GCA_030267945.1 Triparma strigata
GGGGGGGGGGGGGGGGGGGGGGGGGGGGGGGGGGGGGGGGTTAAAAAGAGGCCCGGGAAGGGGCGGGGCCTTCATTAGCCCCCCTAAATATCCTTCTCACCGTGACATCTCTACGTCCATGTCCTCTTGGTCGCACATGGCGCCATTGCCGCTACCGTTGCTGCCGCCGCCTCCGTCGCTGTCGTCGGAGTCAAATTCGAAGTCCTCGCCCCCCGTGATGAAGGGAGGGGGGGGAACCCAATCGTCGCGCTTCGGAGGAGCGCCAGGCGGAGGAATCATCGACTGGCGCTTCAAGTGGTGGGGGGCTTTAGGAATCGCGGTTTTGGGCGCTTTGGGCATTTCCAATATGACGAGGGGCTTGATCTTAGACTTGTCCTTAATCTTGAAGGTGCATCCGATTCGCCTGAGGGGACGGAGTGGTGGGTCAAGGGAGCGGCTTCTGACCTTTCGGGTATTATCGTCCGCCTTGGTGGATAAAAGAGGGGCATGCGACGTGGCGGGGGGCAATGACTTCGTTCGAGCGCGCCTATATCGATGAATAGGATCATCAGGTTTCTTCTTCGCTTTTCGATCGAACTTGGGGATCGCTGGCTTCTTCTTTTTAGAGGGCAGGGGGTCCTTTCGTGGAGATTTCGTTTTCTTTTGTTGTGTTTTGGTTAAATTTTCGGGGAAGTAGGTAGCAGTGAGGGGGTTGGCCACCGACTCCTTGCTTTTGCCTCGTTCGAGGCGGTCTTTTTTGCCCCGACCGGAGCGTATGTTGTTCCTGGGAGGCATGTTTTTATCACTCACTTGTGGGCAGGATCGTCTAAGGATTTTCCAGCGGAGCTTTCTAGGTGGATCATCAATT
This sequence comes from Triparma strigata, assembly GCA_030267945.1. NCBI lineage: Eukaryota > Bolidophyceae > Parmales > Triparmaceae > Triparma > Triparma strigata. Next base: position 33,804 of record BRXY01000287.1, read on the forward strand.
TTGGTCCCAGATCGATTAATACCCGCTGCTTTTTTTCTGCGCATGCGTAGGTACCTTAATATCACGGGACTAGCCAACAAAAGCGTAAATTGAATCGCTCTCTGGAAACCCTTGGTTTGAGGACTGGAATGGAATCGGGGCAAGTACAGTAGTGAGTGCTTGTGTTGACCACCTGCCACCTGGCCCAAGGCTGTCGAGGGCCGTTACGGGGACTGCCTCAGCAAGTTTTATCAGGTCACGGTCGCCGTCTGCGGTGACGTCTAAATACGTATCCAAGTAGTCCAGTCTGGTCTCCTCTCTTGAAGCGCCAATGTTATAGGTGCAAATGTAAGGTTACCACCAAACCCGTCGAACAAACACATGGTAGGGGGACACCATCCGTGTTTGCGGGCTTGAAGTGGCAAAGGTGAGGGTCGAAGGTTTAGATGAGAGAGCGGGGGTGTGGGTAGCTTTTTTATGAGACTTCCCCGAAACATAAAGGAACAATTGTACAGGTCGACATGAGTGAGTGAGCATGGGAGGTATTGTTGTCGGAACCTGGCGACAGTAATGACGTCAACCGCGATCGCGACGCTGCCCAGCAGGGGGCATTTGCCACAGGGTGAGGGTCGTGGCTTGGGTCAAGATGGAAAATTGCAGTGTTAATTATAAAGAGGGAGGTTGTTGTTGAGGTTTCGGCTCAAGGGGGAGGGCCTTGAAGGGGATAAACTTCTATGCCAATCACATCGGCGGTTTAGTTGGGGTTGGGGAGGAGCTATAAGCTGGGATGGGGATGGGTGGGAGAGAAATATAACATTGTTTAGTCTTTGTTCAGATTTGGACTTTGAACTTTTTTACCCTAACCCAAAGAGATAAAGTGTGCCTTAAAAAGAAAAAGGATGTTGACATTTTTTTGATTGAATAGAGTGTTTACCCCCGACGAAATACGTTGCTTTGGAGCAACCAAGAGTGAAGAAACATCGACTCTTCAAGTTCAGGTCATTTCCCAGGGATATTTATCTCAAGATTGAGAGTTTATTGTGGTCAATACAGTTCATATTATTCACCTTAAGATCTCTCAACGAATTTTTACTGTATTAAATTTTTCAAGAAAAGTCCATATTGGCCAATTTTCCACAATGGAAATTCATGATAAAAGTTTTAAAGACAATATAAGATCCATATTTACAATACTTAGCACATTTAATTAGCTATGAGAACACTTTTGAGTCAAATTGGAACTTAATTTGATCACTTTTTTTGAACATTTTCAAAGCATTTCAATGTCTTTCTGATTATCAAATTATGACTTTTAGAGGTCTTAAAATGGATAATATGACCAAAACTTATCGATAAAACGTTTGAAACATCTCCAAAATCGAAAAAACGATTTTTAATCACGTTATTAAGCTCATTCGCTCGTGAATGCAGTAAATAATGGCCACTCATGGATTCATTCAGCTACAGAACCGTCCTGAATGCAGGAGATCGTAATCTGCAGGTACTGACCTGAACTTGTGATCAATGCTGGGGGGAACTGACCAGCTCTGAATGAAACGCATCAAAGCTCCGCAAAAGTATTCAGCAAGTAAAATAATTGCTAGCAGATAAGGGAAAACTTTCGCAAGTAATGATTGGCGTTTGGTGTGTAAATGAAAGTCTAGCGACAAGAAAATTTCTGATTACGACATGTGCATGCGTCTTTTTCTTCTTTCGTCATTTCCTTTGCCCCGCTAGCATCTATCCACGACCGGCACATGTACACCTTGGCGGACAAGCCGGAGCAGTATGTGTCTGTGTTGATGATGTTGGCGATTACAAGGTCGGACTGCGTCGCTGTGCTCCTGCTGTTCACCCGCCCTGAACTGACCAGTTGACGGCAAGGACAACCAAAACACGGGAGACAGCGGCTCCCAAATAAACACCCCCCCTCTACTGCTCATTTTCTCGCAGATCATTTTTCGCCGAGACAGCCCCTAACAGCCCCCGCGCCTCCCCCTCACCAAGGGGAGCATCATAACAATCTCGGGTGCTCCGGAGGTTGCATCATGTTAAAAATGTCAGGATTGCGGCGTTTTCATCCAGGGAAACGCACAGCAGTGGTCTTGGAGTATCTATCGATCCCGGTTGGGCGTGCTCCTCATGACAGAGATGCCCCGGGGTGGGAGATAAGAGGGTGAAACCTTCCCAGCAAAGCAAGGGAGAAAAGATAAAATGAAAACTCACCAAAATTCGCTTGCTAATCACCATTTGTACGCAAAGGTACGTTGTGAGGTATCTGGAGCGCGGGTATTATCGATCCTGTCCTATATTCGAATGCTATGTAGTGTCCAGAGCGCCGGATGAGCGAGCAGGCCCTTATTCTCATTGATGCTCCTCCCACCCTCCGCCCACCATTTTGGAAGGTGCGTGGGGGTTATTTTTACGATTCTGGGATTGCCCGGTCACTGAACGAGGAGCGTCGGAATATGGGTATTTTAGCTTGTTGGGCGCTATTGGTGTGCCAGGGGAAGGAGCAACAAGAGGCAAAACCTCCCTCTGTAACTAGCCTCAGCGATCCTGACCCCTGGCACTCGACACTGATGAATATGTCCGCTTCCCCATGTATACTATTTCGTGGGAGTGAGCGATGACTTACCGTGTTATGCATCCATCTAACCCAACCACCCCCCCGGCCCGACCTCCTTCCTTTTCCATCTCAATTAAAATCTTCCATACTCGGGCTCCACTTGATTTCTCCAAAATCCTCAAAAACTACTTTCATGCGACGCTTTAGCGAATAAGCAGTTAACTAGCGGTGGCTCAGTGATTATCACGGGCCAACAATCTACTTCCGAAGTTCGCTTCATAGCAAACTTTAGCTACCCCCCAGGAGATCTGAGCGCCCATCGAGATAGAGGAGGCCCAAGGTGTGTATGAGGGGGAAGGAAAGGATTTCAGTGCCACCCAATCTACCCGAATATTTGTCGAAGCTACTAACGTTACTAGCGACCGCTTATCGCGCAGACACAGGCGGCTAGCAAGAAATCGTTCATACTTCCGGACTCGGCTTGCATCGGGCACGGAAGATAAATGATTGGGCTTAGGACGCAGAGGAGTTCGCCCCCTACTGAAGGACTGGAGGACGTTACGGCGTTTTCTGGGCCTTCTAAAACTAGTTCGGCGAGGGAGATGAATGCCGATAAGGGCGGCGTGTCCGGGACTGAGGAACGCCGCAACGTGGAAGCCCGAAAGGACGAGGGTGTCTGCACCCTGTCCCAGGGCTTTCAGTGCGCGGGAAAGATCACGGAGCTTGAGTCGGAGGAGCTTCTAAAGCTGGACTCGAAGAACGAAGGTTCGGGGGACGTCTTGACGTTCTCCGGGCCTTCGGAGACGATTCTGGTTAAGGAGATTACCTCTGATGAAAGCGACGTGCTCCGTACCGATGAAATAAGTTGTGTCGAGAGCGTCGGAGGGAGTGAGCGCGCTGAGGGCGTCGGCATTAAGCATCTTCAGGTCTCGAACGTAGGCACGGGGGCTGCAATAGCGGCTCCCTGGCTTTCAGAAACGATTCCGTCGAAGAAGATTGATGTCGATTCCAGCGATGTGTTCCGTAATGTTGAAGTAAGTTGCGTCGAGAGCGTCGGAGAGGGCGATCGCGCCCACACCGACCCTCTTACGGTCTCGGACGAAGACCTGGAGGACGTTACTATGTCCTCTGGGCTTTCGAAATCGAGACAGGCGAAGGTCAATGTCTCGACTAACCTGGGGGTGTCCACTATGGTGAGAAACATGCGCAGGCGATCCGCGAAAGTAATTGCACTAACGAAGCCCGCAATAAAAATAACTCGCTCCTTCGTACGCCCTCGCAGACTGGGTTCGCGAAACTCGATAACGCCCCCTTCCTTACCAAGCTTGTCCCTCTCCTCCTCGACAATGCTATCCTTTGCTCTGCGATTACTGCGCCGGGCTGTGAAGAAGGAGTCGCAGAACACTCAGAGGATGTTCGCGCCTACATCGAGCAGGCGGCGAATGTGTTTAGTGCATCTAACGAAAAAAAAAGGAGTGGATTACGATCACTCCGAGAGGCTCGGGGGGAGACTCTGCCCAAGGCACTCCCCGTGGACTCACTCGTGAGGAGGAATCTCTCAAGAACAATGCCGGCTCGTCCTCCAACAGCTTCGCTGCCCTATGCGAAGGCGAGGCCATGGAGGACGGATCAGATTTTTACAGCGAGATCGACCTGGAGCGGGTCAGATTGCTTCGGGGTCAACAAGCTAAGACCAAGAAAAAGGCGCGCAGCTCCACGAAGAAGGTTGACGCCGATTCCAGAGATGTGTTCAGTATCGATGAAAAATACTGCGTCGTGAATTTCGGGGAGGGCGTTACAACGTCCTCCGGCTTTTCAGAAACGATATCGGAGAAGAAGATTAACACCGATTCCAGCAACGCGTCCCACACAGATGAAATATACCGCTCCGATAACGCCGGAAAGAGTGAACACGTCAAGCGCGTCGGCGTCTACCCTATCACGATCTCGAACGAAGGCAGGGGTGACGTTACAATGTCCTCCGGGCTTTCAGAAATGATTTTGGTGGAGCAGATTAGCGCCGACGGAAGCGAGCACTTCAACGCCTGTCTCCAGAACTTTGGCAACACCGCCGAACCTAAAACTAAGAAATGCTACAAAACGAAGCGCAGGAGCTTGTTCAAGAAGCAGTTGCGCACCTGCAGATTGGTTTTCGTGGCTTTGATCCTGCTCTCCCTCCTTGGCCATGTCAACGCTGACGCCCCTGCTTCCAGCCACGGGTGGGATTTTAGGAACTGCGTGACGGGACAGGATGTGTTGGACACAGGGGAAGATGGAGGGAAGACTGCGAGTCCTGTTAATGTGAGTGCCAGGTTGTTTGGGGGGGAGGTGGGGATTTAAATTCTAACTCGTGCTGCGTTTTTTTCAGGGTCCTACGTGTTCCGCCAGCGGAATCTCTCTCGACGGGAATGACGACTACGTCAATATTAACGAAAGCTGGGAGTGGGGCGGGACCACTTCCTTTGAGGTGTACGTCAAGTACAACAGCTTCAACAGCTGGAGTCGTGTTTTTGATTTTAGCAATGGAGGAGGTAACGACCATGTCATCTTGTGCAACTCAGGAACTACATCCACAATCTGGTGGAATGTTTGGCAGGGATCAACGCAGAAGACCCTCTCAACGAGCAACTGGGACTCCTCCACCTGGACGCACGTGGTCGTCACCGTCTCTGGCACCACAATGAAGATCTACAAGAACGGCGCCCTCGCTGGAACCAAGACAGACGGACACGAGCCCAACGTCCTCACCCGGACTTATCACATCATTGGGGCTACGAAATGGGAAGCCATGGGCAGCTACATGGACGGCACCATTGCCTACGTAAAGATGTGGCACGGCGTGGAGCTGCAGCAGTCGGACGTAACTTCCCTCTACTCTCCCCACAACACGGCCCACCACTTCTGGGACTTCCGCGGCTGCACCACTGGCTCTCCAGTCGTTGACTCCATCGCCGGAGACCTCATGGGCTTACCCACGAACGGGCCGACCTGCGGTGCCACTGGTATCAGCATGGACGGCGTTGACGACTACGTCGACATCATGGACTGGGAGTGGGGCGGGACGACGTCCTTTGAGGTGTATGTCAAGTATGACAGCTTCAACGACTTGAGTCGTGTTTTCATTTTTGCAAATGCAGTGAGTGACCATGTCGTCTTGTGGAACGTAGGAACTACATCCACAATCGGGTGGGGTGTCTATCAAGGATCAATGGGGAAGGAACTCTACACGAGCAGCTGGGACTCCTCCACCTGGACGCACATGGTTGTCACTGTCTCAGGCACCAACATGAAGGTCTACAAGAACGGGGTCCTATTTGGAACCAAGACAGACGGATGGGAACCCAACGTCCTGACTCGAACCAATAATATTTTGGGCAATAACAAATTTGACGGCACCATTGCCTACGTCAAAGTTTGGCATGGCGTGGAGCTCCAACAATCCGACGTTACCGACCTCGCGGCCGCCAGGTGTTTCGCTGGTGAATTCTTCTCGATATCATCCGGTTGTTCTCAGTGCCCTTTGGGCAGCTACTCTGAAAGGTGAGATGGCGGACGGGCATCAAATATTCTGCGTTTTCAATAATATCACAATATTTATTTTGACTTCGCCTCCGCACAGCTCCGGGGCTGCATCTTGCACCAGCTGCCCCACGGGCAAGACGAGCTTCACCACTGGTGCCACCTCGGTTTCCGATTGTGTGCCTACAGTGCACTCTTGGAACTTCATGGGCTGCTCGGACGATAGCCCTGTTGTTGATGAGACTGTCGGAAGCGCCTTGGCTGCCACCGCCTTTAACGGCGCAAGCTGCAGCGCAGGAGGAATGGTGTTTGACGAAGTCGACGACTACGTTGACCTTGATGACTGGGAGTGGGGCGGAACCACGTCCATTGAGGTGTACGTCAAGTACGACAGCTTCAACGACCACAGTCGTGTCTTTGATTTTAGCAATGGAGCGAACAGCGACAATGTCTTCTTAAACAACGTAGGAAGTGCATCCACAATCGGGTGGGGTGTTTATCAAGGATCAACGCAGAAGTACCTCAGAGAGAGCAACTGGGACTCGTCCACCTGGACGCACGTGGTCGTCACCGTCTCAGGCACCACCATGAAGGTCTACAAGAACGGCGCTCTTGCCGGAACCAAGACAGACGGACACGAGCCCAACATCCTCACCCGCACCAATCATATAATTGGAAATCGGGCCGAGAACGATCTAGCTTTCGACGGCACCATCGCCTACCTTAAGATCTACCACAACAAGGAGCTGACCGACTCCGAGGTCTCCTCCCTCCAAAACTCCATCCCGTGCTACGCCGGCACTTATGGCGCCGGCTTGCCAGACTGCACCCCGTGCCCTTTCGGCACCTACACCTCCAGTCCAGGCTCCTCCGCCTGCACTGAATGCCCCACGGGAAAGACGAGCTTCACCAGTGGCGCCACCTCGGATTCCGTTTGTGTGCACGACTCCACCCACGAATGGAACTTCATGGGGTGCTCAGATGAAAGCCCAACTGTGGACGAAACTGACGGAAGCTCCCTCAAGGCAACGGCCAAGAACGGCGCGACCTGTTCTACAGAGGGAATGGTGTTTGATGGCGTAAACGATTGGGTTGACATTGACGACTGGGAGTGGGGCGGGACTACGTCGATTGAGGTGTACGTGAAGTATGATAGCTTCAACTACTACAGTCGTGTCTTTGATTTTAGCAATGGAGCGAACAGCGACAACGTCAACTTGCACAACAATGGATCTGGAAATGGAGCTGGATCCACCATCATTTGGAATATTTGGAAGGGATCAGCGCAGAAGTACCTCGCCGCAAGCAACTTCGATTCCTCCATCTGGACGCACGTGGTCGCCACCATCTCAGGCACCACTATGAAGGTCTACAAGAACGGCGTCCTCGCCGGAACTAATACAGACGGATGGGAACCCAATGTCCTCACCCGCTCACAGCACTGGCTTGGCCGATCTCCCTCCTCCTCCGGCTACGTCGACGGCACCATCGCCAAACTAAAAATCTGGCACAACAAGGAACTCTCCCTTGAAGAGATCAACGCGCTCCCCAAGATGCCTTGCCTCCCTGGCACTTTCGGTTCCGGCTACCCGGACTGTGAAGTCTGCCCTGCTGGTGCCTACTCCTCCTCCACCGCCTCCTCGTCCTGTACCACCTGCCCAATCGGCACGTACCTCTCTGACGACGGCTTGACCGCCTCTGAACACGACCATGTTGAAGACTGCGCTGTGTGCGAGGCTGGAAAATACAATGACGACGCTGCCACCGACTCCAACCATCACATCTCCTGCAGCGTCTGTCCCGATGGAACCTATAACGCTGATACAGGCACCAGCGCCGCCAGCCACGTAGCATGCACAAACTGCCCTGCTGGAAAGAAGAACGACAAAACCGGAGCCACCAATCACAACGGCGCTGATGACTGTGACCTTTGCTCTCCAGGGACCTACGCCGCAAACCCTGGCGCTGCGACCTGCGCTACCTGCCCCGAGGGCGAGTCTAGCGGATCTGGTTCTACCAATTGCGGAGAATGCCCCGCAGGCTACGTCTGCACGTCGGACGGACGACAGGAACCTTGCCCCTCGGGTAAATATAGCTCCGGGAGCAGTGCGTGTTTACCTTGCCCTCCTGGTCACAAATGTCCAGGTGCCACAGATAAGATCTCGTGCGATGCGGCAACCTACCAGCAGAGCGAAGGCCAGGCGAAATGCAAAATTTGCGGAGCTGGGAAATATCAGCCGGATGAAGGCCAAAACAGCTGCCAGACTTGTCCTGCTGGATACTTCTGCCCGAGGGCGTCCTCCACCGCCCTCCCCTGTGGAAGCTCCGCCCTCTACTGCCCCGAATCTAGCTCCAGTGTCACCCCTGTGGCGCAAGGCCACTACACCTTGCCTGCCTCCGACGAGTCAACCACCACCCGCTCGGCACAGCAAATATGTCCATCTGGCCATGTGTGCTCTGGCGGAACGAAGAGGTTGTGCAACGACGAAGGCGAATACTCGGACGAGACAGGGCTGTCTACCTGCAAGACCGCTCCACCAGGATACATGCCGACTGATAATAGGGAGAGCACAGTTAAGTGTCTGCAAGGTTCCGCGTCTCTTGGCGGCGCTGATATCTGCGCACCGTGCGAAGGAGAAGGAGAGTACGCCGACGAAGTCGGGCTCTCTACTTGCAAGATTGCCCCTCCAGGATACACGCCGACTGACAATAGGGAAACCATTATTATGTGCTCGAAGGGGTTTGCATCCCTTGGCGGCTCCGACAGCTGCACACCGTGCGAAGGAGAAGGAGAGTACGCCGACGAAGCAGGACTCTCTACCTGCAAGATTGCCCCCGCTGGGAAGAGACCAACGCCAAATCGCATGAGCGTTGAGAACTGTGCTGAGGGCACTTATTCACTCGGAGGCAACACAGACTGCGTGGCGTGCGAGCTCGGAAAATTCTCAAATGAAGGCGCGGTCGGCTGCTCGCAGTGTGAGCCTGGAGAGGTTCCTGTTGGCAATGTGTGCGAAAAGTGTGAGGTTGGGAAGTACTCAAAGTTCGGGTCGAGCGCGTGCCTTTCCTGCGAGGACGGCTTCTACAGCCCTGACCCTGGCTCCTCCACGTGCTTCACCTGCACACCCGGGAAATTCACCAACGCCGACCAGACCGAGTGTATATTCTGCCCAGCCGGCAAGATCTCTGGCGTCGCGGCTTCTACTTGCTCAGTGTGTGAGAAAGGGAAGTATGCTGAGGGCACTGGCAATACAGAATGCCAGTTCTGCGACGACGACAAGGTGAGTGAAACATTGAGCAGGCGCGCGAGGAGCGAAGCGACGATGCTGCCAATTTCTTTGCCTTTTCTAACTTCATGAACACCCCTCCTTTTGCGACTCACTTCGTCTCTGCAGATGCTCGTCGGTTCAATAACGCTCCAAAATGGCACCACCACCGCTAGCGGATGCATCTGTCCCGCCGGCGAGTATGTGCACTTCAAGGAGAACATCTGTCAGAGTGTCCCTGATGGCGTTGAAACTACCATCCAAGCCATGACGGTAAAATCACTGGAAGTGATGCCCGGTTTCTGGCGCACCAACGCCTCGAGCTCAGAGATTTTGCCCTGCCTCTCAACCGAGCACTGCTTAGGCGGGCCAGACCCCGCCACTCAGTGCAAAGAAGGTCACGCTGGTCCTCTCTGCGCAGTCTGCGCTGACGGCTACGCCAGCACGGGCAGTGGCATGTTTCTCAAGTGCTCCACTTGCGAGGGAGGCGACGCAGTTATGACCATTGTGGTTGGACTCAGCGCCTTTTTCTCTATAATGTTCCTAGCGATGGGGCTGACCTGCTGCTGCATAAGGAAAACAACGACGTCAAAGAAGAAGAGCGAAATCGAGGACGAAGACGATCGTGCTGGCCTCTCAAACAACGACAGCCTCTCCACCAACAGTGTCAACAAGAAGCTTTCGAAGATTGACGGACTACTCACCGCCTACACAGAAGCTCGTCCCTACGGGAAGATCATGCTCTCGTACTACCAGATTGTTGGAGGCCTTAGTTTCAATTTTGCCGTGAACTTCCCCCCCATGTTCACAAAGATCATGAGCGTTGTGTCATCAGTGGTCAACGTCGAGTTCCTCAATATGATGCCCCTTGGCTGCGTTATGAGCAGCAACTTTCACCACACTCTGCTGATATACACGCTAGTCCCTTTCTTCATCGGCGTTGTCCTGATGATAGCCTATATGATACTCAAGAGCTCAGGGAAGATTGAGGCGAGTAACAATGTCTACGGCTGGTTCCTGTTCATGACGTTCTTGATTCTGCCGACAGTCAGCACCAACCTCTTCAGAACATTCGCGTGCCACGAGTTTGACAGCGGATACGGGTCCTACTTGAAAGTCGACTACAGCATCGACTGCGCTTCAGACGAGCACCAGTTCTACAAGAGTTACGCCAGTATCTTTGTCATAGTTTACGTGATTGGCGTTCCCGCTCTGTACGCTTGGAACCTTTGGAGGGTTAGGCAATTACTCGAACCTGGACAGAAACAGCTAGTAGAGCAGTACGGAGAAGAAAAGGGCATGATGATGGCAATCAAGGAGAGGCAGAAGCTCGAGGAGGAACACCTCCACATAAAAAGTCTAGCGTTCCTGTACGACTCTTACGAACCGCAGTATTTCTGGTTCGAGATCTTTGAAACGCTGAGGAAACTCATGCTCACAGGAGGGTTGGTTGTGTTAGGGCCGGGAACGCTCACTCAGGTGATTATTAGTATGCTCATCAATCTAGTCTCGATGAGGGTCTTTGCAGGCTGTGAGCCGTTCATCAAGTATAACGTCGACGTGTTCTCGGAGATGTCACAGTGGCAGATCTTCTTCGTCATGCTAGGGGCTCTGTTGCTGCGTGTTGAAGTAATGAGCGAGGGGTTCAAGATAATGCACAAAGAAGTGTTTGACATGCTGTTGCTGCTCACTCAAGGACTCGCCCCGGTGGTTCTGGTCATCATGGTTTTGGTAAAAGGGCACCATGTAGCCGGGGTGTTGGCAAGGAAGATCACCAAGTCAATGTCGGGGGTCAGAAAGACCAGTGACGAGGAGGAGAGCGGCTTTGAGTTAGCAGAAGTAAAGAGCGAAAGCGTCTTGGGAGGATCTGCATCAGGAGAAGTGGAGCGTAACAAGAAGAGGCTGAAAAACTTGGAGAGCTTCGGCCCAAAGGGATTGCATTCTCGATCCAGTGCTGTCGGAGGCGGAGTTCGACAAACCAAGGGCGGTCAGGGGACTTTGGGTGCAGGATTGGGCTCCAAGACCGTGTTGCTAGTTACTTTTGTGGCGCTGCTCGGGGGAGGGACTGGGGCGGAGGCAGCTGTGATTTCGTCTTCTGGCTTTGAACCGTTGTCAAGTTCGGCGGGTTTGGCGGTGACGGTGAACTTTGAGAGAAATTTCGAAACCATCGCAGCCAGCCTTGGTCTCCTTCTATGTGTTGGTGGTGGGATGTTGCTGCTTGGAATTTTTAAATTGTTAAGGCAAGTGAGGGCCTTGAGCGGAGGGGGGGAAGGCGGGTTAAGTGACGACTTATGAAAACATGTGTTCTATAGGAAATCATTGTTCTAACTCGAATTCTCGAATTTTGAAGGCGTCAGATTTTGAAGGCAGAATTCAATTCGATCGAGAGTAGGAGTCACGGTCCGCTCGTCGCGGAGGGCAACGCTAGAGACCGCGATGTGGGCCGTATACTGGTGGCGACGACTACAATGCGACGGACAAATCTCTGGCTCTCCTTCGCCATGCTGAGCCTCTGCTGCAATTTCACAGATGCACAGAACTCAACCGAACCCGGCACGAACTTCATTGCCAACGTCATGGGCAGCGCCTGCGGGGTGCCTGTGCCAGACGACATCGTCGGCGCATGGAGTAACCCTGCGGCGCTAGTGCTTCTGGCTTGCTTCACAGTCGTGATGCATTCTGCCGCGCCTTTGTTTAGTAAGGGTATCAGCCTACTTTTTAAGACGGTGAGGGAACCTATAAGCTCGGCCAGGGAGTTCATTGCTAGGTTGAAGGGAGGGGCCGGAAACAAAGTCGTCTCAGTTTTTGGAGGCGCCGGCGAGGAAAAGAAATGGCAAGGGGTGGGTGTGGGGAGTGAAGATAATCAAGAAAAAATCCACAAAGAAGGGAAAGGGGGACTGCGAGAAATGGGAAGGGAGGTTGTTACGGCCAAGGTGGACGAGAAGTTGGACAGGGCCGATGAAATGCTTGACAAGGCAGATGAACATCTCACCGCCATGGAGGAGGGGCTAGTTGGGACGATCGAAGACAAGACGGCTGAAATTGAGGCCTTGAATGACGCCTCAGGCGGAGCCAAAGAGGAGGATGAGGAGGATCAGGAGGAAGAAGAGGAAGAAGGTGGGGAGGAGGGGGAGGAGAAATCATCCGTCGTCAAAGAACCAGACAAGGCAAACGCCACCTACGACGTGCTCCTCCAGGTAAGAAGCCGCCGCCAGGGATAGTTACTTAATGTCTCAACCAAATTTAACACAGCAACACATCGCATGTCGCACGTCGCACCTCGCACATTGCAGCTCTTCTGTGCTCTCGTCGCCTTCTACCAATACTGGATGAGCGACCAAGTCAACTACATGAATATCAACCTCTTCTCGGATCATGTCAGCTTTGAGTGCAAAGCCGTGTACTATAGCAGCATCTTTATGTATAAGCCTGCCACGGTCTCTCTCTGGATGGTGCTCATGGCGACGTCCCACATGGCCTACTGGAGAAGGGTCAAGAAAATCCCGCTCAAGGAGCAAACTGACATTGATCCAGGCGTCCCCGAGCTTCCCAGCAACTACCTCTCAGCATTCATCATGTGGACGACGACCTTCTTCTTTGGGTTGTGGTTCGCAATGTCGGTAGTTTACCTCCCTCTCCTCATCGCTTTCCTTCCGGCTACGATGGCAATTCTTTACGGAGTGCCTCTTCTCTTCATGAAGGCACCCGTCAAGCTAGTTCACCGACTATGCAGGAGGTAAGACGCCGTTGAGTTGAGTGATTCATCGAGGAAATATCACGAAAGATTAACTTATCGCTTTCGTTCTCTTCACAGGCTCGGCGTGAGGGTAACATCAAACACGAGTTTGTTGGAGATGAAAGTGATGGCGGCAGCAACTGTAGTTACTATTGTTTCTGCGATGGCTTTCAAACCCTTTTACGTTAACCCAAACTTTAGCAAGTGGGCAGAGCTTCTGAAGGAGGCGGCTATGGAAATCTTGATACAGCTCGCCAACCTCACATTTGAGTTCGATTTTTCCATCTCACTGGGGTGGCCATCGGCGCTCAACCTACCCGAACAAATTCCTTTGATGGTTTCGATCGGCTTTCTGGTAAACAAATACTTAAACTCCGTTTTCAAGCACATGTACAGGAAGTACAATGTCGAGAATTGGGGAACTGAGAAGCTGGACAGGGCAGACAATTGGAACGTCAAGGTGGAGAAGTTCCAGGATCTGCTGGCGCTCGGACCCTCGGCTAGAGTCATCACAGCAGTGACAATGAAAATGAACAAGAGGAGAGCCGAGCAACTTGACAAGGCTATCGCAGAAGCAACCTCAATCGACTCCGAAACGAGGAGGGTGGAGGCCTTGATTCAACGGCGCGAGAAGTTCAATTGCGGCCACATCATCTCGTCTGCTGTAAACAACTTCATTGCCAACAATCCCAATCTGGAATTTCTTGATTTATCAAGCTGTATTTTTCTTGAGGAACTTCCTGCAGAACTTGGAGAGATGCAGCACTTGAAGAGCTTCTGCTTTGAGGGCTGCGAGAATCTGAAGGGTAAGATATTGGTGCCGGCCAGTGTGACAAGCCTTCCAAAAGATGCCTTTCGAGGTTGCACGGAGGTGGAGAACATCAGATGCTTGGCCCCAGTTATTGAGGACATCGGAGCTAACGCCTTTCTTGGTTGCGACAACCTTCTGCCCGCGAAGCTGGCAAAAATTGTTAGCGAGAACTACGACCAATATGTGTTCATCGAGTTCCTCCAGGCTAGTGGGAGAATCGACGTTCCGTTAGCATGGAAAGCGAATGAAAGGCTTAGGAGCCGAGTAAGGGTGTGGCTTGCAAATCAAGAGGTAGCAGAGGGCCTTTACGGACACATATCGGAATGGGACACCTCGACAGTGTCAGAAATGAGAGAGCTCTTTAGAGGAGCGGAGGAGTTTGACGAAGACATTAGCGCGTGGAACGTTGGAAATGTCGAAAGCATGGAAAAAATGTTTGCGGGATGCAAGTCGTTCAAGGCTAATATCAGAGAGTGGGACGTCCGGCGCGTCTCCAACTATGAGGGAATGTTTGAGGGCGCTCTAGCCTTCAAGAGCGAGTTCGGCGACGACATTGCATTCGCAAGTAATTTCAAAATCAATGACAGCAATGTCAAGGAGCTCGTTCAGCTTTGGTTGAAGGATCAGAGCGCCTGTGAGGCGAAGTGCGGGCATATAAAGCAGTGGAACGTCTCGGCTGTAACTGACATGAGCGAGCTTTTCAAGAACGCTAAACGATTCAATTGTGATATTGGAAGTTGGGACACTAGCAGGGTTTCAAACATGGCCTCAGCGTTCGAAGGAGCTGCTTCTTTCGAAGGAATTGGACTGGGCAAGTGGGATGTAAGTCTGGTGACAAATGCAAGGAGTATGTTTAAGGATGCGTTTTCCTTCAAGGGCGATGGCATTGAGGGGTGGAAGGTCGAGAACTTGGTTAACATGGAGTCAATGTTTGAAGGTCTACCACTTTTGGATGTTAAAGTTAGGAGCTGGAATGTAGAGAATTTCCACGAGTTTAATAATGAGGGCCTGAAGGAAGCAGTGAAGCTGTGGTGCAAAATTTCCCAAGTATCTGGAACCCTCAAAGTATCTGAAGAAGAGGAGAGAGGGGAGGAAAGGGGGAAAGAGGGGGAAAAAGGGGAAACGTTTCACTACAAACTTCGCACCATTATTACTTGCCGCCGCCGAAAAATTTTCCCATTATGGATGTGTTTTTGGCTTCGGTTTCTTTCTTTCCAGCTTGGGCCTTTTGGATGCGGTTGGCGATCGACACTACTGTCAACGTCGTTCTAGACTTCTGTCCCGGCTCAAGCGGGGGCTGCCCCTCCATTCTGCGGACGTCCGCATCTACGTAACCTACGACTAAGTTACAGATCTTCCGCCTTTCGTCATCATTCGTGTTGCGCACACTTAACTTCTCCCACGTACCTGCAGCGTCATCCTTGTCGTTGATGGTCACCTTGACCTGCTTCATTGTCCTCGCGACCTTGGATGGCTCACTCTGCATACTGTCGCGGATATTCTCCAAATTCTTCTCATAGACGTGCCCTTCTTTCGACTGTCGGAAGAGGTATGCCTTCAGGAGCTCCTTTTTACTATATTCCTTCCTCTCCCCCTTAATCGCGGGCTTACTAGCAGGCGGCGCTTTGCTTGTGAAATCGGTCCCTAGTATCTTGATTTTCTTCCTCTCCCCCTCCTCCCCCTCCTCCCCCCCTCCCCCCCTCTTTCTATGCTGAAGGGCAACGGCGGAGGCGTCCATGGAAGTAACGGCCCCCTCAAGGGCCTCGAGTTTGTTCATCATGCCGTCGATTTTATTGGCGAGGTTCGTTATGCAGGAAGCTTGATTCATGATGATTGTTTGCAGGTCGCTATCCCCAGGTGACTTACGCCCCAACGCGATCGCGTTGCCCAAGACGAAGTCGTCCTTTATCGTGTCGGACCACTTCAACAACTTTAGGTGCGCGTCCTTACCGTCCACGTTCATGGCTGCCATGACACCGCTTAGGGTTAGGGTTAGGGTTAGGGTTAGGGTTAGGGTTAGGGTTAGGGTTAGGGTTAGGGTTAGGGTTA